>ML812280.1:415483-431872 GCA_009831015.1 Picea engelmannii
CATCTTTGAGAGGAGAACATTTGATTCTGGAGGAACCAATCATTTCTAACCTCAGAGAAGAATCTCTTGGTCCGTATAACCCTCCCATCATTGATCTATCAGCTCCTATCATCATACGAGTTCTAACTTACGAGCGTCAAGTAGTTTCACCAACAATAATGGAAGCAAACACTGCTACTTCTTCAAGGAATACTCATATTCCCTTCACGACTGTCACCATTGGGGGTGTTTCACCTCCTAACCAACCATCGTCAGTCTGGGTCACTATAGTCTCGCCTGCTTCTACCTCGAGCAGTGGTCTGATTTAGTCTATGGTAGTGATCACTGCTCTGTTTACTCAAAACGTGGCAGGCCCTCCGTTCTCATACGGGATGCCTATCTTCGGTACGAGTACTGTACTTTACTCCTCCACTCTACAAAATTTAGGTCTAGGGGAAGGGAGTGCCAATGTTCCTCTGCAAGGATATATGGGGGGCACTTCAGCTCCCTTTATCGCTTTCCCTTACAACGGGGGTCATATACCCCCTTCATCCCCCTCACTCTGCGGTGTTCCTCAACACTTCGTCGGGCCTAACATAAACTTGTTTGGAGCAAGTAGTCAAGCACTCCCTCCTTATAACATGTTGGTTGGTTCGACACCTTTCTCTTTGTTCGGCGTGTTTGGTAACAATGCCTTCTCGTCAGCTGTCATTTCGGCTGGGGGAAACCCCGGTTATGGACAACCACATCCTATACAGGGTAATATTCCTGCACAGGGGGCACACTTAGGAATTCCTTCCTCACAAGGACCTTGGAATCCATGGAAGGGACCAGTCCTCTTTCCAGGGATGTTGATCGTGGGCAACCCCTTCCATACCCAGTGGAACCCTGGGCAAGGCCCAACGCTTATTCCCATCAGATCGGAAGGGGGAAACCCCTCCCAAAATACTTGGAATGCGACGCAATCTCAACCCTTTACGTCCTATTACGGGAACCAGCCGATGATGTCTCAACAAGCACACAATCCATACGCCGATCACGACCATGATTATTACCATATCCTTGGCCAACAACCTAACTTTTCCTAGCAACCTGGTGCCAATCAAACTCCAGGCTCCTTTTTCTCTGGCTACAATCCACAACCCAAAATACCATTTTTGGCAACCCTGCACTTGCCAGTTTTGACAAGGCTCTTAAATGACCCCATCTGCCAGGATCCAAGTTGGCCTCCTATGATGACCAAGTTGCCTTCGGACATTCCAAAGTTCGAGGCCAAGCCTAATGAAGATCTTGGTGATCATGTGACTACCTTCCACTTATGGTTCTCATCCCACTCATTAAGAGACGACTTCATTCAATTTTGATTGTTTCAACACACTCTCATAGGGAGTGCTACGAAATGGTACATTGACCTCGACCACTCACGATACTATTCCTTCGACGAATTGGCAATGGCTTTCTTGAACCATTTCCAATTACCTGTGAGATACGACATCGACACTGAATTGTTGGCCAATTTCAAGCAGACAAAATTAGACCATATCTCAGATCATATCCGAGAATGGAGACCCTAGAAGAGTTTAATAAAAGTGCAAATCCCACCAGCATTCCTCCTAGAGTGCTTCCTTAAGTCTTTGGTACCCCATTTATCTAAAGATGTCACAACATCCAGAGTGTTTTTCGAAGAAGATGCGATAATGAGAGATCAACAGCTAGAGCTAATTTACTCTCAGTCTGGTTTACTCTACAAGATTTTTCCAGATGCACCGAGGTCAATCCTTGACAAAACCAGACAAAGGTTTGGACCACATGCTGATGGAATTATTGGTTCAGCACAAACAAATCCCACTGATCCATTGTCAAATCAATTGCAACAATTGTTGATACAACAGACAGCGGCCAGCCAAACTACTGGTTCAGTTGTTCCCCCTACCCAAAAGTTGGATGTACATAGTGTGCAAACAACAAACCTAAAGGCCACCCAGTAGCCTGACGAAAAGAAGAAACAATGAAAGAAGGGTAAGGGGGATAAGAAACCCACCGATAATGTTGGCGGGGGCGATATTGAAAAGAATAAGTCGAAGTATTCTTGTAATCTTTGCAAGGAAGAACACCTGACCCATCAGTGCCCTCGGCTTGCGGAGGCCCAGAAGTTATTGGCACAGCAACAACCTATCGTATTAATGAACTTGTTTCCACATGGGAAAAATCTAACTGAAGCCTCCTCGAGCGCGGAAGGGGGCAGTCAAGGACCCCCTCCATCTTTGAGTAATCCTTCGTTTGCAAATATGTATATGATTAAAGGTGATTCCTATATATCGATTAGAGCACATGATTACGGAAATACAACCAACTCTGAGAAGGGTAAAGAAGTTGAAAACCCAACTCTTCCTCTCCAGATTGAGAATACGTTGGGCGAAACAACAACCCACATCCAAAAAGGTGCATTCAAGAAAGATTCTCACAACCCAAATGCAAGTGCCGCCCAAAACTACTCTATGGTGGAGGATTTATCACAAACCCCATGTGTGATGTCTGCTTTGGAATTCCTATAGAGTTTCCTTTCCCAGAGAAAAGCTATGTTATCCGCCCTAGGATCTATCGAGACTTGTAATCCAGGAACAATAATTCTTGATACAACCTACTTAAAACCTCATCTTCCCTAGTATTATCACTGAAATTTCGTCTACAAATGGTTACAGGAATCCAGCATCTTCAAACAGTTATGAGGTCACCCATGGACCAAAATTGCCACAAAATAATTTCCAAGAGGTCCAAAACTATACAACTAGTGATACAATTAAGGTGCGCTATGACTACACAGGGCGTGCGTGCACATGCGCAAAATAGAAACGCATGAAAAGCGCACATGGGCACGATGTGCAACTGTGGTCGCTAAAAGCCGTGCACACCTGATAACGACACATTTATGAGATTGGTAGGCCTCCCACCCACTTGTGGTTCAGCTTCCAAGTTGATTTGACATCCAAATCTCGGCTAGATCCGAATGGGTGGCTGGTCAAAGACCTAAAAATGCCCTAAACAACCCCTTTTCACACTAAAAGTTGGTTGCATAATACCTCAAAGTGATGTTATAAAACAAGGCCATGGGTGCACTACATTTTCAGGGAATTCATTTGCAAGGTTATGTTGTTGCTATTCTCTTGGGGAATCCTCTTTTCTCATCAAGAGAATACTAGCATCATTACATTTGGGAAATCCATCTCACCTCTTGAGTGGATTAGCTTGGGATTCTTTCACCATTTCTTTCAAAGTTGTAAGAAGAGCTTAGTTGTCGAGGTCCAAGACCCCTCCCTTGGAGGAAGAAGGGACCCACAATCCTCTTTCTTCTTGGTGTTTTCTTTTCACTAATATAATCCTTGCCACTGGTGACATGAGTCTTATTGGATTTTTGTTCTTATGTCCTTATGCTCAATAGTTTAGTTGTTCTTTCATTTCTTAGTTTAATTCTTAGCTTAGTCTTTTATGTTTATTTTTCTAACCCTTTCCTTTACTGTTGTCTTGCTTAGCTAACCCAACTAAGCTTGTAAGAACCTCTGTTTTTCTCATTTAGGTGACAAAAGAGGCGCAACAGATTGGCGACTCCACTGGGGAAAGGTATCAATTTCCTACCCCATTTTGGTTTTTCTAGCTCTTCTTTTGGTTTATTTAACCTGCAGGTACCTTAACTGGCCCAAGCCGACCTGCAAAACATCCAATTCAAAACTAAATTGAGAGAATTCCATCTAGAATTTTCTTCATGGTCATGTGTCAGGTGTGCACGGATTTATTGGCCCACATTCGCGCACGTGCGCCAAAATTATTGTGTTGTTCTGCGCATCTGTGCCCAAAAGTTTGTTTCGGTTTGTGCACAGGCACTCAGTGCGCCTCTATCTACTCTGAGACCCGCACACCTGTGCAAAAAAATACACATTGTAATCTTTTTTGTGATTTGGGGAAGGCCCCTAGCCTTCTTAAAAATTATTTCATGCATGTTGTAATCTGCACCACTGTAATTTCCCCAAGGCCGAGCCTTGTTGTAAATCATGTTTCTGAAATGAATTGTAATTATTTTTTATAGGCTGGTGAACCAAGTTTATATAAGTTGGTGGGATTATGTGATTGTTAGGCCAGAGAGCCTAAGTGTTGAAGGCCAAGAGTCTGCTTTTGTATATGTAATCATGTAGAACATTAATAAAAATATAAACATCATTGCGTCCAGACCTACCACGATGAATGAGTGATGGGGGACTAAGATTCCATAGAGTGGGAAAGGGATTAGGGGCTGGAAGGATTAAGTGTTGAGCCTAGGGGCTTAAGTCCTTGGGAGAAATATTTTAATATTATTCCAAAAAGACCATGTGAAATATATGTTTTATCTTAAGTTATTTTGGAATCACAAGTGACTTCCAAATGGGGAGGAACACATGTTGATGGAACGCATGCATTTTCATGGGTGAAAAGTGTCGACTCAAGTGCATGCAGTTAAAAACTGTTGAATTGAGTTGTGATGGGGGTTCCTCCTCCATTCCACTGTCGACCGTCTAAATATGAGTCTCGTCTGACCTCTACAAGATACCCTTGTGCAATTCTAAAACCGGTGAAAAGGTCTATGTTGATTCCTAAGGAAGTTGGTACATTCCTTTCCTGAACAGTTTGAGCATGTGAGTGGGATCTTTGTACACCTTGTGAAATCCCGAAACCAAAACCATGAGTCTATTTTGTGATTGTTGGGCCTGTTTGGGAAGCCCATGTCTATTTTCCCAGTTGGCTATTGTGGCCACGCAGTGCTGGACTGCCTGTGGCTTACTGGCCTGTGTGAGTTCGTGCTTATCATGTGTGTAACCTCTCTCCAGGTGAGGGAGGTGATTGTTGTTGGAAGAGGTAGGTTGTCAGGCCTGTGAACAACTCTCTCCAGGTGAGAGAGTTTGCTGGGAAGTGGTTTCTTCTAGAGAGTGTCAAGCAACAACTTCGGGCTCTGAGACTTCCTGATCTGGCCTGTTTCCAAGACCTAGAGAGTGAGGTGTAGCACCGATGGACTGTGCTTGTGAAGGTGTATACTTCTGAGCAAAACAGGCATGTGGGGAATGAGATTCCGGGAGTAGTGGGCGTAATATGGCATCCTGGGAAGAATCCTTCCAGTCATTCTGTATTTTTTTTCCTATAACCTCAGCCTAGCCTAGGATTCCTTACCTTGGGGTGGAGCTTAGTCCCATCTCGGGGGTGACCCACTACTAAGCTTGATGAGCAACATGGTCTAAGGCTGGGAGGTTCATGGAAGACCTAGACATGGTTGGTGGAATTACCACCGTTTAAAAGATAAGTACCAGACGATGTTTTAATTATGTTTTGCATGTCTATGTATTTATATTTATCATGTATTCTGTTGTGCATATGAATTAATGTTAATTCCATGGATTATTTATGTCAGCGGTAACTTTTTGTTGACTCTAAGTTTAAATGTGTTTAACCTGTTTTAAATGCATGTTATTAATTAAGCATAAAATGATGTTGTTACGAAAAGTAGCGTCTTCCCGGCCAGTGGGTTGGATGACGGCCGGGGGAGTGTTACAGAATGGTATCAGATCCATGGTTTCGACGTTGAGCCTGGATGGGCCAGATAAGTGGTCTTGGATCAAATTTTTTTTGAGACAAAATTGTGTCGGGATGGCCAATTTCAAACCCCGGAATGTTCCTGAGTGTCAAGGAGTCACTTGACTGTGTTACAAAGCTCAGGAGGTTTAGTGGTATGTTAGAATCCATAGCTGGTGTGGTATATGGCCACCGGGAGAGAGAGAGAGTTCAACGCATGAGGTGTTGGAGCCGTAGGATCTGTTTGGGAGGAAAGGAGAACCCTCACAACTATCAGATAATGAGAACATGCACAGGGCTTAAAAACCTTTGGAGTTGCATAGGAATGTGCAAATCACGGTACGCAAAATCCCGAAACGATCTACACCGTAAATCGTAGGAGATAAACTTGACTGTTGGATCAAGTAGATTAATAGACCGTAATTTCGTTAAGCGGCAGGAAAATCTGGGCGGCAATAATTTGCGTGCCCAGATCTACGGCTAGGGTTCCATTCCAGAACCCCATCATCATTCTACCTTTAACANGGGGGTCCAGAATTGAGCACGCAGGTTTCGACGGCTTAGATTGGGGCGCTCGCATCTACGGACAAGATTGGATTCCGGACCCCCTTTTCCTTTCTACCTTTAATAAGGGGGGGGGGGTCTGAAATGGGAGACTTTGTGTGGGTCCCCCGAAATGCCGAAAGGATCTGTGCTGTAGATCTGAGAGAAGTCTAACCATTGGATTTCACTTGGAATGGACGTGGAAACATGGGTGTGTACCACGTGCCAATGGATCGAGAAGAAAAGCGAGAGTGGTGGGACATGATGACATCACCGAGGGTAACGTGGGCCCTCCTAAACATGCCACGTGCCACCATGGTTAAGGGCGACAGCTGTACTATGGGCCTGGAGGGTAAGGAGATAGAAATTTTGGAAGTCGAGGATTGAAGCAACAAGAGACCTGGAGTCACTGCTTCATGAACTCTCGGGTACCGAAGACCCAAAAACCGAAGTGTCGAACGAAATCCCTACCTTGGTTGGCGACAACTATGCTGTGGGCCCAGGGGAAGAGAGGTTGGAATTTCAGGAGTTGGGAGTTGGAGAGGGAAGCGAGTGCAAGAACCTCCGGAGACCAAAACCCTGAAACCCAAAACCCTGGAATCCCAAAGAAATTTTTGAAGACAAAAGAACCGTCGAGGATTTAACTGTTGGATCCTCGTGGACCAAAACCCTGAAGCCCAAAAGAGAGTATGAGAGTCTCATGGAATGAGACCCCAAAACCAAAAGTCCCAAAATTTGTAGAGCCAAACAAAGCTCAGAAAACTTAGTGGATTCGAAACGTTTTTCTTATTCACGTTGGTTTATGAATGTTGAAGTTTTATTAAGGGATTAAGGCCTGAAAAACTTCGGTTGACTGCACATTGTGTGTGCAGAGTTCAACGAGTGTCAGGACAGCCGAGTATAGAAATGGAAGAGGTGCAGATTGCCTCTGAATCAGAGGATGAAAGAGAAGGAAGGGATGTCAACCTGGGAGTCGAAGGATCGAACTCCAATGGGCACGGAAGATAATTGGATAAGGAAGGACATATGATGAAACTCATTGAAAGATTTCAAAAAGATGCCTAGGCTCACCGAGCTGATAGCTGAAAGTTCATGAGAGTCAGGGATCAGCAGGGTGAATTCAACTTAAAAATGTTGAAGAGCCTGGAAAGAATAGAAAGGAAATTGGAGAAGGGGAGTGACTCAAGCAAGACAGAGAGTCACAGGACCCCTGAGAGGAAAAGAAGATCAAGAAATGTCAAGACCCCTTAGAGGAGAAGAAGATCGAGGAGTGGTAGCAGACATCATCGTCGCTCACCAAAGCATTCCAGTAGGGAGGCACATAGTAGTTCAATCCCATCCCCTACCCGAAAGTACAAGAGATCTAGTATGGATGAATTGAAAGGGGAGATGAATAACATTAATCCTCCTACATTTGATGGAGAACATAAGAAGGAGGAAGATGTAGAAACATGGTTGCTTGGCATGAGGAAATATTTCCAACTGCAGAATTATTCCTCTCATGCAGAAGGAATAATTACGATGTATCAACTAAAATGAAAAGCATCCATGTGGTGGGATCAGTTTGTGTAGGTGCAGCACATTAGAGAGAAAGATATCACTTGGAAGGACTTCAAGACGTATTTCGAGAATAAATACCTGACCAAAAGATGCTATGACAGAAAGATTAAGGAGTTCTTTGAACTCAAGCTAGGCAACATGACCATTGATGAATACGAACGAAGTTTCTTGTAACTACTGAACTATGTTCCATTCATCAAGGATGAGGCTGTCAAGATTCAGAGGTATCTGAGTGGACTACCACCTGCCATTGGTGACAAGATTCAGTATGATGATCCTAAGACTATGGAAGAAACAATAAGAAGGGATAAATGCTTATATGAACAGCAAAGAGAAAAGCCTACCTTTTGGAAGTCTTGGGATGACCAGAGGAAGTTTAAGAAGGAACAAAGGAAGAAGGGAAACAAACCTCCCTTTTTCAGAAATAGTCCTCAAGGAAACCTATCACTTAGAGAGCCGAGAATGGCTGAAGTGGGGTAACAAAGGTAGAGACAGATGCCCATTCAGTGTTGGGGCTGTAAAGGGAACCACAAATATAGAGATTGTCCCCATAAAAATGGCAAAGCAAGAATTGTCCATAATGTTCAACAAGCTAAAATAGTGGAGGACATGGGTAGTAGAATGCCAAGGATCTATGCGGCCCTGGACAACAAGCAAGCTTAATTTCAATCGCACATGATTGAAGTGGAAGGTATGATTAACAACCGACCATTTATTATTTTAATTGATTCAGGGGCTAGCCATAGTTATGTAGATCCTAGGGTGGTGGAAAGTTTTCATTTATCAAGAAGCAAACATGAAAAGTCTTGGTTAGTGCAGTTGGCTACAGGAACCAAGAGGAAAGTCACTGAGTTGGTTAAGTCCTATCCTGTGGACATGAAAGGATTGAGCACTAAGGCTGAATTGAATATTTTTCCTTTAGGCTCTTATGACTACTTAATTGGGATCGACTAGTTGGACTAGCACCATGCCCTTTTGGACTGTCGTAACAAGAAGTTTACATGCCTGGATGAGGAATGGAATCAGAAAACAGTCCAAGGGATTCCCAGAGTTGTGGTGGTTAGATAAATCTTAGCAATGCAGCTGAAGAAGTGCTACAGAAAAGACTATCAATTATTTGCAGCCCATTTGGAAGAAGCATCCAGAGATGAAGTCCTAAAGATTGGAGACCATGAAGTACTTACAGAGTTTGAAGACGTATTTCAGGAGGTACCTAGACTACCTCCGAAGAGAGACATCGATTTTTCTATAAATTTGATGCCTAAAGAAACTCCAGTGTTGAAAGCTCCTTATAGAATGAGTACACCAGAGATGAAAGAGTTGCAATTGTAGCTTGAAGAGATTCTAAAGAAGGGGTACATTCACCCCAGTGTGTCACCTTTGGGTGCCCCAGTCCTATTTGTGAAGAAGAAGGATGGGACGTTGAGGCTATGCATTGATTTCAGACAGTTGAACAAAGTAACTGTCAAGAACAAGTATCATCTCCTGAGGATCGATGATCTTTTCGATCAGTTGAAAGGTGCGAAAATATTTTCGAAGATAGATCTCATATCGGGATATCACCAGGTAAGAATAAAGGATTAAGACATCAGCAAGACTGCCTTTAGAACAAGGTATGGTCATTACGAGTTCACAGTGGTACTGTTTGGGCTGTCAAATGCACCTGTTGTTTTTATGTGCTTGATGAATGGTGTATTCAGGGACTATCTAGACAAGTTTGTCATAGTATTCCTAGATGACATTTTGGTGTATTCCAAGTCAGAAGAAGAGCATGAACAACACCTAAGGATGGTGATGCAAGTGTTGAGAGAACACCAGTTGTATGCCAATTTGAGAAAATGCTCGTTTTATCAAAGGCATATCCATTACTTGGGGCACATTATTTCAGAAGAAGGGATCGTTGTGGATCCTGAGAAGGTTGAGGCCATCAGAGAATGGTTAGCTCCAAGGAATGTGGCATAAGTTAGATCCTTTATGGGTCTAGAGAGCTATTAAAGAAGGTTTATAGCAGGGTTCTCAAGGATATCTCACCCTATCACTTCCATGCAAAGGAAGGAGGAAACATTTCAATGGACTAAAGAGTGTCAGAAGATTTTCTAGCGATTGAAGCAGTTGTTAACCAACACTCTAATATTGAGGATTGTATATCCAAATATGGATTTCGTGGTGTGCACAGATGTGTGTAAGGAAGGGTTGGGAGGATTTCTCAGCCATAATGGATTTGCAATCTATTATGAGTCCAGGAAGCTGAAAGAGCATGAAAAGAATTATGCCACTCATGATTTGGAGTTGACAGAAATCATTCACACTCTGAGGAAATGGCGACATTAACTCATGGGAAGGAGGTTTGAACTCAGAACATACCATAACGGTATGAAATACTTGTTTGATCAGCCAACCTTAAATGCTAGACAAAGTAGGTGGCTGGAATTTTTGTGTGAATACGACTTTGATATCAAGCATATCAAAGGGAAGGAAAACAAGGTGACTGATGCACTCAGCAGAAAGGTGCATGAATTACATGCTACAGCCATTAGCATGTACATGACTGATATTAAAGATAGAATTTTGGAAGCTACAAATGCAGATTTGCAGTACAGAGACTTGGTAGAAAAGCTACAGCAGAGCGAGAGACCACAGAAAGAGGGAAATTACATCTTGGGAGTTGATGGAATACTTCTGTATAAAAACAAAGTGTATATACCCAATGTCCAAGAATTGAAACTTGTGATTCTAAAAGAAATGCATAACGTGACTTATGCTGGACACCCTGGATATTAGAAGACTGTGGAAATAGTCAAAAGCCATTACTTTTGGTCGGGTATGAAGAGAGAGATCGCTGACTACATCGCCAGATGTATGGGGCGATAAAAAGTTAAAGCTGAGCATAGGAACCCAGCAGGGTTGTTGCAACCTTTTCCCATTCCTGAATGGAAGTGGGAAGTGGTGACCATGGATTTTATTATAGGATTGCCCAGAACAACCAAGCAGCATGATTCGATCATGGTTGTGGTGGACAAGCTTACCAAAGCTTCCCATTTTATTCCACTGAAAGCCACTCACAAGGCAGCATATGTTTTTGATATCTTCTTAAAAGAAGTGGCACGCTTGTAAGGAATTCCTAAAACGATTGTGTCTGATAGGGACCCAAAATTCACCTCGAATTCCTGGAAAGGACTATTCAAAGGATTCAGAACGAATCTGAATTTTAGTACAACGTATCATCCCAAGTCTGATGGACAGACAGAGAGGGTGAATAGAGTAATAGAGGACATGCTGAGAATGTATGTGATGGACAAACCATCAATATGGGAAGACTGCCATCATTTGGTAGAATTCGCCTACAATAATGGGTATCATGCATCATTGAAGATGATCCCATTTGAAGCACTTTATGGAAGAAAGTGCAACACTGCAATGAGCTAGGATAATCCAGTTGACAGAGCAGTAGTTGGGCTAGAGTTTCTCAAGGAGATGGAGAACAAAATTCGAAAGTTGCCCAAGACATGCAGAAAAGTTATGCTGATAAGAATAGAACCCACAGAGAATTCAAAGTGGGTGATCCTGTTTTCCTGAAAGTGAAAACTAACAGGAGTTCCCTGAAGCTAGGAAGTTGCGCCCAGTTGGCAGCCATATTTTGTGGGCCATTTGAAATGCTGCAAAGGATTGGGCCAGTTGCATATAAGCTTGCATTACCTACATCTATGACTGTACATAATGTGTTTCATGTTTCATTGCTTAAGAAATATATACCTGATGCTAATCATGTTATCGATTGGAATGTGATTCAGGTGGAACCAGAAGGTGTCCTGCAAGTGCATCCTGTGCGCATATTGGACAAGAAAAACAAACAGCTCTGGAATCGAGCTATAGGGCTTGTAAAGGTCCAGTGGACCTAGTACGGTCCTGACGATGCGACATGGGAGCATGAATATGTTATGCGGGCAGAGTACCTGCATCTTTTTGAAAATTTTGAAAAGCTTGCAGATGCAGTGTAAAGTTGCACTACGGACAGTGCAGAAATAAGGGGAGGGGGATTGTAATGTCCCCAAGGCCGAGCCCTATTGTAAATCATGTTTCTGAAATGAATTGTAATTATTTTTTATAGGCTGGTGAGCCAAGTTTATATAATTTGGTGGGCTTATGTGATTGTTAGGCCAGAGAGCCAAAGTGTTGAAGGCCAAGAGCCTGCTTTTGTATATGTAATCATGCATATCATTAATAAAAATATAAACACCACTGCGTGCAGACCGACCACAATGAATGAGTGATGGGGGACTAAGATTCCACATAGTGGGCAAGGGTTTAGGGGCTGGAAGGTGGGAAGAGGGGCTAAGTGTTGAGCCTAGGGGCTGAAGTCCTTGGGAATAATATTTTAATATTAATCCAAAAATACCATGTGAAATATATGTTTTGTCCTAAGTTATTTTGGAATGACAAGTGACTTCCAAATGGGGAGGAGCACATGCTGATGGAACGCATGGATTTTCATGGGTGACAAGTGTCGACTCAAGTGCATGCAGTTAAAAAATATTGAATTGAGCCATGATGGGGATTCATCCTCCATTCCACCGTCGATCGTCTGAAAGTGAGTCTCGTCTAACCTCTGCAAGATACCCTCGTGCAATTCTAAAATCGGGGAAAAGGTCTATGTTGATTCCTAAGGAAGATGTTACATTCCTTTCCTGAACAGTTTGAGCCTGTGCGTGGGATCTCTGTACACCTTGTGCAATCCCGAAACCAAAACTGTGAGTCTATTTCATGATTGTTGAGCCTGTTTGGGAAACTCGTGTATGTTTTCCCAGTTGGTTGTTGTGTCCACGCAGTGTTGGACTGTACATGGCTTACTGCCCAGTGTGAGTTCGTGCATAGCCTATGTGTAACCTCTCTCCAGGTGAGGGAGGCGATTGTTGTTGGAAGAGGCAGGTTGTCAGGCCTGTGAACAACTCTCTCCAAGTGAGAGAGTTTGCTGGGAAGTGGTTTCTTCAAGAGAGTGTCTAGCACCAGCTTTGGGCTCTGAGACTTCCTAATCCAACCTGTTGTTGAGACCCAGAGAGGGAGGTGTAGCACTAATGGACTGTTCTTTTAAAGGTGTATACTCCTAGGTGGAACAGGCATGTAGGGAATGAGAGTCTGGGAGTAGTGGGTGTAAGATGGCATCTTGGGAAGAATCCGTCCAGTCATTCTATGTTGTTTTCCCTGTAACCTCATCCTAGCCTAGGATTCCTTAACTTCGGGTGGAGCTTAGTCCTAGCTTGGGGGTGACCCGCTACTAAGCTTGATGATCAACATGGTCTAAGGCTAGGAGGTTCATGGAAGGCCTGCACGTGGTTGGTGGAATTACCACTGTTTTAAAGATAAGTACCAAACAATGTTTTAATTATGTTTTGCATGTCTTTGTATTTATATTTATCATGTATTCTGTTGTGCATATGAATTAATGTTAATTCCATGGATTATTTATGTCAGCAGTAATTTTGTGTTGACTCTAAGTTTAAATGTGTTTAACCTATTTTAAATGCATGTTATAAATTAAGCATAAAATGATGTTATTCCGAAAAGTAGCATCTGCCCGGCCAGTGGGTTGGATGACGGTCAGGGGAGCATTACAACCACACTTAGTTCCCTCTCCATATAAAGGGATTAGTCAAAACACATAGGCACTCAAGGGGTTTAAAATCATTATTTCCTCTTTTGCTTTCATTTTTCCACATGTTTGGCTTCCTTTGACTAAGAGTATAACTTGGAATCATTTATAATCACATAAAACTTGCATTGGGACCAGAAGTTGGATAACAATCATTTAGTATGCTCTTCTCTCGCTCTTCAAAGCGACCTTGAGAATCAGAAAAAGGTTGTAAGACAATTTCATCTCCCTTAAAAAGACCAAACCTTTAGGAGAGGACAACAACCCCCTTAGGAATCCTCTTAGTTTATTTTTCAAACACATCTCAAGATTGTAATGGGCCCATACATGCCCACATGCTACAAAGATAGGAGAGTGTTGAAATTTACTTTCTTAGATTAAATCACTAGGGAAGTTTAAAGGTTTTGTAATGAGCCCATACATGCCCAAATGATCACAATCAAGGATAGTTTCAAATCTTTTTTAGATAAAATCACAAATAGGGAGTTAAAGGAGTAGTAAAGGACCCACATGTCCACATTCTAGCTTCCTAGGGACTTTTGAATTACGCAAGGTTGTACAATAGGAATTTAGTTAATTAGGTAATCAACACTTGTAAGGACCAAGCGAAGTTCAGATGCAGCAAGGTGACACCTAATTCATTAAAACATTGGCACACTTTTCACTCATTCACACACAAAAGTCACTTATCACTCACATAGTTTTCATCTCGAAACATGGAGGTCAAAGTAAGTCTCCTCCAAAAGGATTTTGAAACACCCCACCCATTTTCTTGAAGAAACTATCCACTCCCATTTAATTTCAACGAGATTGGCTCACACCCCCAATCTCTCAAACAAGCCACATCTAAATTTTTTTCTAAAAAATCACTAAGTTCTCCTCCACAGGAGGTGCCAAACAAATTTTTTTAGTCTAGGTAGGATTTCAAGGATAGGCATCCAAATAACTCCCCGTTATCTAGTTCTCACATTGTCAAAACAATAGAAGTTGTCAAATAGGGAACTGAAAATCCTCCAAGTCAAGTGTTCCTAACACTATAATGCAGGGAGATACCCATGAAGGGTTGAAGGCCGAGGTCCAGTTGTTCTGTGCATCCCCCCTTGAGGCACCCACCTCTTGGATGGGATCCAACATGTGACCCATTTCTTAGGCCGAAAATCTAAATGCCTCACTTTAACCGAGGTACCTAGTGACCAAATTTTAGGACATCTACCTAGATGGAAATTGTGGGTTGCAATTGCACCTTGATCGGATTTTGTGTGGCTATTGGGAAATATCGCCATCTCTTTCGAGATATGCCCCCTTTACCCCTCATTATAACAGATTACTTCATCCTTCACTAGTTTCTCTTCCGGTGACTTCAGACCCCACTGTTGAGTACTATTGGAAGGTCCAGTGCTATTTGAGATGAAGGACGTTACGTCTTTTAGGACACGAGCATTTTTTTTCTTTGATCCCCCACGTGGACAAAACCCACTTATCCACATACATGCTTCTTTTTCAAAATACTTTATGGTGCACTTCTGATTACATTTGATTTAGATATATATCATGTAAAGTTCAAAAATTGCAACAAAGGCTCTTGTTTATTTATTACTCTCACCACAATTCGCACACATCTACTCAACTAGTCAAACATCATAGGGGACCCACAGAACCCCCATTGTTCCAGACGCTCGCTGAACCTCCCTCCTATTTTAGGGGGAGTTTCTAGCCTTGCCAACTCATCGGATCAACCTTCTCACACACCTGTGAGTGCCACTGTCTTAGGATCAGCTTTTCTTAGTTCCACCTTACTTGGGTCCAATTCCCAAGGTCCACCATCCACTTGCTTTCCTTTACACGGAAGCGGGGGGCAAACTTCCTCTTAAGTGGGAGTTACCAACCCACCTAGCCCCCCTCAAGGGTCAGGTTCACAGAACACTCACACCATGGTTGGACCTAATCCTCTGCCACCACTCCAAATACCATATTTGGCCTCTCTTAACATACCGGATCTAATAAAACTCACAAATGATCCTATATTGCATGACCCCACATGGCCTGCACTGCCTACCAAACTACCTTGAGACATCCCCAAGTTTGAAGGAAAGGCAGGGGATGACCCTCCCAACCATGTCATGACGCTCCACTTATGATGTTCTTCCAACAACATTATGGATGATTCCATCTGACTAGGATTATTTCAATGCATGCTCACTGGCCCATCATCCAAATGCTATGTAGACGAAAAATCGGGGTCCCATGCAACTTTTGAGTCCTTGGCCAAATAATTTTTGACCTTCTTCTAATTACCAATCCACCATGACAATGGTCTTGAAATAATCTCTAATTTTAAACAAACCTCAGCCACACATATCGTTGATCACATTCACGAGTGGTGTCAACGACGTAGTTTGTGCAAAGCTGAAACCACCAAACAACAGTGTCTTGACTAGTTTCTCAGATCACTTGTCTCTCTCCTTGGTAAAGATGTAGCTTCCACCTTCCCTCAATTAGAAAAAGAATCCATCAGTAAGGCTCAAATATACGACCTCATCTATTCACAATCAAGGTACTTGTACACAGTACTTCCTGACCTCCCAAAACCAGTTCCATTCGTCCAAGACAAACCCAGGATGTCTCACTCAGTGTTGTGGGGTATTCTACCCTACGGACTAATAAGCTAGGGCTCTAAGCTTATACGCATATCATGACCCTCAAGACTTAACTTTTGACCTTCTACCCGAATCTGAAACCCCTTTCTTCACATGCATACAAGAGAAGAATAAACCAACCTTTTTCCGGACGGCTGAAGTAGATCCTCCATTGAGTTTCTTGTCCTTTTTCTGTTGCTGCTCCTTCCACAAAGCTTCCTACAATCAAAACAATACTATGCATGCATGCTACTGATCTATTATAGGGTTAGAGATAAAAACATAAATAAAATATCATAGATGAGACTCATGTATGCGGGACGGGAAAAGTATCTTTTTCATTAACTTCAATATAAACCAACTTACAATGATTTCTGAGGCTGGTCACCGTTCCACGATTCTGATCCTGGGCTCTTCCTCTTCTTTTTTGTC
>ML812281.1:0-20879 GCA_009831015.1 Picea engelmannii
GGGGCTCAAAAACCAGGGTATTACACCTGGGACCTCTATGAGCGTTCTAGATCCTCCTGGACCTTTGTGAGTGTTCCTCGGATCCTCATGGATCACACCTTCCCACTGAATAACTTTTGGACCTCCAAAAGTATAGATACTCAACAACTAAGTGATGATAACCCTAAATCACTCTTCCATCTTACTTAAATGTTCATATCCAGTAACTTAGTGATGAAGCTTCTTCACTCTTCCATCTTGTTGATTCTTTTGGAAATAAGTCTTCATCTTCGGTCTTCGATCTTATGTAATAGATTAGTGCACTTATGTCTTCTTCTTTTGAATATGGCTCTAACTCTAGCCTCTGACATTGTAGCTAATATGATATATATAGCTTTGTTTTTGGCTCATAGATTCCATGACAACAAAAGTCATGTTCATTGAATCCTTGCAATACATGTATTTTGTATTCAACGTCCACTCCCATCTCCTATTGTTGAAGATATTCCATCTCGGCCAATATGAAACCAAGTTGAATGTTGATCTATACCTTGCCCTTTTGGACTCTTTGTTCTTGCATTGTTTGATGTATCTATAGGAGTCCCTCAATGAATACTCTTTCCATTGTCACTCATTCCTTGAAGAACAATTATGCTTGTACTATTATCATTTGTACTTGATTGCTTATGTTCAAGGAATACACCCATACGAACATGACACAGTATTTAAAGATGCTTATAGCATGCACCTTTCAGGCTCTTATTTTTTGAACAGGATTACTTCTCCTTTACCATCTCTAGAAAGTTTCACATTACTTTGATGCTCTTTCCACTTCTGATGTACATGTTCCAACTGCCTACATCCTTATGTTCCTTCATCTCTGGTTCTTTGGAATCAAGAATGTTGTCTAAGACAATTCGATCCATATGTATCCCTTTAGTTGATTACAAGACAATACAATTGCTCATTATGTTGTCTAAAATATTTGAAATCTTTACAACGATATTCCTCTCATTGTAGAATAATATGTATATAGGTGCCTATCTAGAAATCTCTAACGAGATTCCTCTCACTCTAAAACAAAGTGTAAGGTGGCTATCTAGAAATATCTAACGAGATTCATCTCTCTTTACAACATATAAGGTGGAAATATAGAAACTCTCTTACAAAATTCCTCTCATTCATACAAGGTGGAAATATAGAAATTTGTAGAGTCTCTCTCACTCTTATAATTTACAATGAGTGGCTTACAAACCTTCTAATATACTTAAGGAGATTTACACATATGCATATTACATTTACAAATATACATATTTACAATGAAAATTTTAAAGATGGTTTAATTATAGACTCATACTTCCCATTGTATTGGGACAAGTCTCACATCTTCTGACCTATGATAATGCCTCTGACGTCGATGTTGAATATGATGTTGAATCCAAGTAACCATTATACCAAACTATCGGTCTTCCTAGTAACCTATATAGCCTCTCCTTGCTCATACCAAGTACTATTGTTGTGTCTGGAGTAGCTTCCCTTGAATACACAAGTACTCGGCCATTCTGGAATGCAACTACATAATTTTCATCCTCAAATGATGCAACTAAGAGTAGGTTTACCTTTAAGTATGGAACATACAACATATGTTCGATTCCCATAAATACTCCCGACTCGAGCTGGAATCTTACATATCCATACCCACTCATTGCTTGTCTGGTGTTGGTTCTAGATCCCACAAAGCAATATATGTCGGACTCTAAGAAATTCAAAACTATTGATCTCATCACGGTCATGTGGCGAGATGAGCCACTTCCCATGATACATTCTTCAATGTCTTCATAAATCACTTTGTCAAGACCAGTCATCAGGAAGGATTCTTTTCCAATCCTTTCAATAAGACCATTGACTTCATCTGAAGATGTTGGTTGTCTTCTCGCAAGTGTATTCACATATTTTTTGTTCTACTTTGAACATAAGTGTGGGTAAAGTGTCCAGCACTTCTCAATCAGGTGTCCACTCTTACTACAATAAGAGCAAAGTGTCTTGTTCCATGGTCCCTTCTTATCATTCCTCCTTCTCATCTGACTTGAGAAATGATATGCCTTCTTCTTGGAGGGCTTTACTTGCGCAAAATATCTTCTTGGATACTTCTCCACATCATTGTTGCTAGTTCCATAGGAAGCACATGGATAAATATACCATTCACTAGTGGGAAAAGTCTTCATTCCTTCACCTGCAGCATGCACATCTTTCCCTGAAGATGATTTACACATGTTACTCTTCTCTAGACTAGAAGGTAAGGCCTATTTATTATGCAGGACTTATTCATATAAAGTTTTATTTGCTTCATCTACTCTCGAGCATTCTCCATCTTGATGGTGTCAGAAAATTGTCTTAGGTTGATGGACAGTTGGTATGGATTGTTGGTTGTCATTTATGTCAACCATTGGAGAGTGATATTGTAGATTGATGTCAACCCTTAGTGATTGATGTCAACCATTGGAGAAGCCTAGTAGCGAATGAAGATCAATGAATTTACAGGTAAGACTATTCTAGATGGATAATACATGTTATGACATTTCTAGTGATATGTGGAACGTCACATAACTCCTCGCAGTTAGAGATTTATGGCCTTGTGAAGTTGGAGAACCCTCATGAGTTATCTAGAAGACTCTAGAAGGTCAAAGAAGTAAAATTACTCTAGAAACTCCTAGAAGAAATCGACTAGTCAAAGTGGGTGAAACTAGGAGTTAATCATGGGTATAGTTGTTGCATTAAGAAAATAATTAAAAATAAATTAGTCGCAACAAGAATTTGTGAGTTTGGTAATTATGGTAAAGTAGTTGTGATGAGAAGATTGAATAGTCAAAGTGGTTGACCAAGAAATATATTAAATAATAAAGTGGTTGCAACAAGAAGTTAGTAAAGGGAAAAGAAGCTATGAATTGAATAATTATATAAAATTTAGTTGCAACAAGAAGTTTTGAGTAAAGAGAAATTATTTAAATAATAAAGTAGTCAAAGTGGTTAAGTGGACAAACTGGCTAAGTGGACAAAGTTGGTTAAGTGGACAAAATGGCTAAGTGGACAAAATGGTTAAGTGGACAAAGTGGCTAAGTGGGCAAAGTGGTTAAGTGGATACTTCTAGAGGAAGCTACTTGGAGAGTATAAATAAGAGAACAAGGGTCTCCCATTTTGCATCCATTGAGCATATTGAATATCTACAAGTGACTAAGGTAACCGAAGGATATCTAAGGTGAATTTCAGAGGGAACGTGAAGTAAACAAGGCCGAAATTCAAGGGAGGATAAAGTCTTTTGATTATTCTTTCTAAGGTATGTTATTTACAGGTCATCTCACCATTTTCGCAGTAACTTTTTTTCTACAATTATTTAGACAGCGAAATATGGAGGCCATTGAGAAAATATATCCAAGTAATTGTGATAAAAATTTCATCTTGTGGGTCCTTGTATTTTGGGAGTTACACTCCATGGAAAATAGGGTTTGTGGCTAGTCCTAAAACTAGGCTAAAACAGGTGTTTCGGGTAAAAGAAACATAACTTCTTAATAACATATCCAAATTCAGTAAGACCAAATGTATTGGTTAGAGTACAGTCTGTAGTATTCATTGTACCATTTTCATATCCATATAAAAAACATTATGTCTGGGGCACGTTCTACAAGTTCGCTCTCTAGAATAAGCTAGAATTCAACAAGGTATGTCATTTTTGCTATAACTCATTTTATGAGAGGTTCCAAGTACTGAAACCTGGAGTAATTTCATAAAAGACATTGAAGAACATTGTCTACTATTTTCAGATCTTTATTCATTATAGATACATAGTTATGATTATTGCAAGTTAGGGTTGTTGACTAATCCAAAATTAGTCATGTGAGACTAAAGTAAAGTTTGATGAAAATGCTAGTCTCTTGTTGTTAAAGTTAAGGGAGGTTTGCAGGTCTGTGATCATATAAACCAGGTTTGTTACAAAGTTACAAATCAGATTTGGATGATGAAATTGATGAGGGCTTTTGGTTGAGGTATGTTACAGATAGAGGTTGTATAACAGTGAGGTTGTGGCACATGGTTTGATGTAATGGTTTATGGTATTTGGTTGCTGGAGAACTTTTTGATGGTTATATTGATATATGTATTTGGTATATGGTTGAGGTACATGTTGGGTACATGGTTGAGACAAGTAGTTGATGAATTGGCACATACATGAGGTGCATAGTTGATGATGTTGGTACATCTTGATGAGTCATAGTTGATGCATGATTGGTACATGGTTGGAGGCACTTGTTAGTAGTATTGTTGACACATGGTTTATGGATGATGTAGCATACTTGTCTTGGTATATTATTAGAAGCACATATTGATATTGGTGATGATTATGAGTTGTTGCGATGCACATTGTTGAGAGTTGTCTTGGTGATTGATCTTGGTGAGTAGATCTGATTTGGTTGATAATATTGATGAGACAGGTTGTTTGGACAGGTTGTTGTGACAGGTTATTTGTACAGGTTTGGTGCATGGCTGATGCATTTGTTTATGGTACATGTTGAGGTACAGGTTGGTGCATAGTTGATGCACTTGTTTATGGTATAGGTTGAGGTACAGGTTGGTGCATGGTTGATGCACTTGTTTATGGTACAGTTTTATTACAGGTTGTTTGGTACAGGTTGTTTGGTGTAGGTTGATTGGTACAAGTTTATAGCAGTATATCTCACAGTGATAGTGTGACAGTGGTTCCATCATTCTACTTATATTTATGGGTGGTTGGAAAAGGCAAGGATAGGTGGTTGTAGCCACCTTCTGGTTGTAGCCGGAGAACATAGGGGGTTGTAGCCTCCTTCTGGTTGTAGCCAGAGAATTGGGGAGTTGGAGCTTCCCTCGGGTTGTATCCTGAGAAACTAGATGGTTGTAGCCACCTTCCGATTGTATCAGGAGAACATAGGGGGTTGTATCCTCCTTTTGGTTATAGCCATAGAATTGGGGAGTTGGAGCTTCCCTCATGTTGTAGCCTGAGAAACTAAGGGGTTGGAGCCTCCTTCCAGTTGTAGCTGGAGAATTGGAAGTTGGTGCTTCCTTGAATGTAATTCTTGACATATAAGAAAAGCATTATGTGGTTTTCTCCCGCATTAGGTTTCCACGTAAATATTGGTGTATTGTGCATTGTGTGGATGTGTTTGTTATTGTTTATTATACACGGGTGAATGTTAATGCTTATTATACAGTAAGATATTGATGATGAACAAATGAACATGATTGAATAAGTAAAAGAATATACTTTGTGGTTTAAAGGATTAGTAATTGGTATAATTTTTCATTATTGATTCACCCCTCCTCTCAGTAATCCAACAGATGGGAAAAAGAATAATATGAAGATCCTTCTTTCTTGATCATGTCTTTGGAGGGAGACAGTGCAAGAAAGACTATCTCATACTTTGCTTGTCCAACTTTATTGATTGATGGTGCCATCTGCAACTTTCTCTCTAATTCATGAAAAATGCTCATGTGGAAATCTTCATGACATAACAATCGATATTCCAACCTTTGCCTCTCTTCCTCAAGAGCTTGCAACTGTATTCTTAGCTCGGAATTCTCTCTATGTATTTGTTGATTAATGTTCTTTTGCAGTCTCATCTTCATAAGAACTTTACTCATCTTGATTTCTTGAAAAGAGCCTTCAAAATATTCACTAGTTGAAGTCCTAGATCTCATCACAACAACAACTTGCAACTCACGTCAAAAATAGCTCTAATGCCAACCTAATTTGAACTTCCTTAGACACCACTTATTGCTTCATATATATACATGCAATATCTAACTTGATCCAGAATAATTTATTGATCATATTGGGGTGGTTTGCAGAATTTCGATGATGTGATTTTTACCCAAAAACTCATAAACTGAAGATTAGCTTTGCTTAATGATAGTGAGATGACACAACAAAAAATAAAAGAACTCAAATTATATACTTTTGTTTCATCTTTAAGTTCCATTCAATCCAATGAAAACTGCATTCTCCATCTCAAGTATCAAAATCACATGTAAAATGACTCGTATATGTTAATTTAATGGATGCTCCTAAATTTGGTTACTCAAAACAAGAAAATAACTTCACCATTGAAATCCTTGTGAAATTCTAAGAATTTTGAGTATAAAGCCGACCAATTTCCAAACTAGCTCAATTTCACATTGTTTGGTAAGCAAAACAATGCATTAAATTCTCATTGATGACAAATTGAGAAAAGAGTTTTAAAAATGACCTCAAATCAAAAAATAGACCTCATATTCATGATCCTTGTGAAAAATCATGCAGAATTGATAGAAAATACTTGAAATTTCATCAAGGTACCATTCAGCACGCTTTACAATGCAACACAAACTAAGCTTGTACTTTGCACGTACTTCAATGCATCCATACAACCTCAAAAATCATGTCATGTCTTGAAATATGTGAATTCCTTGCCTCGAGATCCATGTTGTCTCAGACTATGTGCACATAGGCATTTTTTTCCATTAAATAGGCCACGGTCCTAACCCCCTATCCGAATTAGCTGCAACTTATTACTAAATTAGGCAGGAATCCCGCTAAATGTGGGGACGTTGGCTTAGTGGTTAAAACCATCCTCTAATATAGCAAAGTTTGGGGTTTGATTCCCCTTCCATGCTACACATGTATTGTTTGTTGGTTTAATATATAGTTTTAAATATTATATATAGTATACATATGGTTATAAACCATATCCGTTGGCATATAGTTTGTTACATGGAATATGGTATATAATATATACCATATATTATATACCCGTTAGCATTTTTATTATGGTTTGAACCCATTGAATGTTAAGCTCCCCATGCAAACCATGTTTTGATTAAATGATAGTTCAACAGACCAGGGGCTTAGGGTTGAGGGCTTAGACCCTCATCCCTTTAGCCGCCCAAATGAATTTTAATGTAACTTTAAATAAAATATATGCCACTCATATATTAAGTTGTATTGTGTGGCTTGTTGGTTGGGGAGACTTTGTTAATACATTGGTGGCTATGGGGTCGAACCATGTTGACTCCAAAAATTTTGATACAACTATATTAAAATTAGCCAATGGGAGGTTTCCATGTGGTAGCCTCTCATTGGCTCATACATTCCACATGTCCATAAATAATGGTACCATTTTTCAACTTGGAGGTACGATTTTCAACTCATCTATTGACTAGATATGCCAACTGATATGCCACATCACCTATTGTACAGACATGTGCCATATGTTATTGTTGACATCACTATGTAACATGCTTATGTCATCATTTGACCTTTGACTTTGCTTGTTTGACCCAAACTTTGACTTCTTATAATGTTTTCATATGAACTCTATTTGACTTGTCGTTTGCGTCGTTGGAAATCTAACGACGAGCTCTACGCAATGGTGCCATTTTTGGGATGATTTGAGACATTCAAATTTTGAGCATTTATGGATCCCATGGGACCTTTGTGAGTGTTCTGAATCCTCCTGGACCTTTATGAGCGTTACTTGGATCCTCCTAGATCAACAAGTGTCCATCCTTGCCTCACTACTATTGGCATATTCCGATCTTTGTCAAGGAGATCCTCCATAATGTCTAAGTGCTACACTTAGAACCTATTGGTATGTCTCTACTCTAACTTCCTTTCGCAATTCGGTCCATCCGCACAACAATATCATACCAAGGAAAGGTCATCCCTCACCTCGTTGCACTATGAATTCACCCCAAAACAAATTCATATGCGACAACTTGACTCCATTATCCACCTCATGGCATAGTTAGCTAATATGCCCCAAGAAATATACATCCAGACTACCTTTTCCCCACTACTTCATCACCCAACCATGTTTTTGCATCTATATCTCTATTCCTTAGAATGGTTAGGCTTCACCCTCAACCATGTTGTCCAAATCAAGAGAAACGTCCATATCCAAATAATATCTTCATGTTGCAATTTGCCTATTTGCACAATCCTCCAAATGAACACAAGTCCTCAACTAGCCTCCTTTCATCAAGTCACCTCTCTACAAATCAACATCTACAATGAGTTTGGACAACATGCCTACACTCCTCAAACGTCCCAACAAATTATCTAAAGTGCTCCAAGCAGAATGAGTCACCTCAAAGAACTTACATGCCTTAGGCACGTTTGAGCCAATACTCTTTCCAACCCCAACCAATGACCACCCCCTGGGTCTTTTAGTCATCACTCAATCATGCACAATTCACTAAGGTGTGATCTTCCTCATCCAATGGCCCATGCCAAAGGTGAGAAAACACCACCCAAGCCAATTGGTCTATGTTCTGCACATTCGAGTTGATTTTCAACCATTCTTAGTCAAATTCCTTGTTGACTCCATCTGTCTCCTAGAATGAAACTTCCTTGCACCAGCGGCAAGCATCTTAACTTTGGCATTGTTGTCGCAATTGTCAATTCATCACATGACCTAATGAATCTGGATAAGGAACCAAGCACCAAGGTGCCTCATCCATCCTCTCAAATGCGACAAGTACAAACTTCACTACCCACTTCACTACAATGACATGTCCAATGCACCTCCTTAAAGAGTTTGGAAACTTCCTCAAGCCACCTCCACATCTACATCCAAATATGCCTTATTCCACCACAAGACTCTTCCAAGCAGGTCACCCAAGCTCTTTGCACATTCACCCCATCAAGGCATCTAAATTTCTACATGACTCTTTCGAATCTACACCACTTGGATCACCCTCAAGTCTTCCAATTCACACTGCGGAAATGGATTGCAATTGAACTACCAAGTCAAACTGACTCCCCATCAAAGAACTCACTATAACACTTAGGAAATACAAGAACTTGAAACCAGCCATACCTTTCCAACAATATCCTTGGTTGTAATTTTGATTTAATTTTGTTGTCTTAGACCTTCGCTTGCCCAAGAAACTGAATCTCTGCATGAACTCTCGTCAATCACCATCTATAGTTCCACAAACCTTCAATACCTTCATTGCTATACAAGGTTGACTCCATCCATCCACTTCATAAATCCTTCTATTTACCAAACTTCTCATGTAGCCAACTGAACTCATCTTCCAATGCATTTCCATCTCCACACCTTGACTACTTTCACTTCAAGGCACCATGCACACATCGCCCGACTGTCAAGTCATACTGTTGTTAACTGATTGTTGTAAATATGCGAAGAGATACCTCATTCGAACGCTACATCCAACAACCCAATTCAACTCAATTGTTGTTCTCGATGATGCATGACACAAAGATGTCATGATGGAAACGTGCCTAGCTAACTTCTTGTTGTGGATCTCCTCTAGGTCATATCAAGTCATTCACCCAAGTGCTTCAACTTGCTACATCCCATAACTACTCTCCTTTGCAATTACTTTTGTGATCACCCTTTGTAATCACTTCTATGGTTAGATATGCGACAAGTCATGTGAAAAATCATGTGTTCATCTTCCTTGCCCAAGTACTCAATTCACCCAAAGAAATTTGTGCATGGTCTCTCCAAGGTCTGCACAATAGGTCTGGAACTGACTTTTGTCACACGTCAAACCAATTGAGTTTGTACCCAAACCGTCTTTGTGATCAAGTCTAGGACAAGTTCTGCGATCTCAACCTATACAAGGTGTGCACCCAACTCAATTTTCCACCGCATCGATAACAAAACCCCTATTGTAAGTTTGATGCAAAGTTTGTGATGAACTAGTTCACTCCACCGAATGGTTCACAGGGTCTACTAAAATTTCCATTTAACTGACTTTGAAATGAACTGCCTTCAGAGTTCACTATGATACCATATATCATCGAGATAGTGGTGAAGAGATCACCAACCCTTCATCAAAATCTGCAATGAACAAGCTCTCATGCCATCTATCGTCAAGATAGTGGTGAAGAGCTCACCAACCCTTCTCCAAAATATGCAACGAACAAGCTATGATACCTTATGTCACGCCCCCATAGTGTTCTTATTCGAATCTGTTGAAGTTTTGCAACTTTAGGCAGTCATTCTCCATAATAAAATACAAAGAAACTATTATAGAAGACCCCGGGATGCACTAGAAAGAAATAAATGACCAGAAGACCAAGTCACCCCATTGGAACATTTGTAAAGGCAACAAAAGAAACAAAATAAAGTTAAAAGCCAAAAAATGATGAGTCGGCCCTCCTAGTAAATTAAGGTGAGCTGACTAATATGAATAAAGGTAAGTTCATTTCATTATTACAAATCTCATCAGCTCTCCTCTTCTAGTGCGCATTGCCTAGTTACTTCGTGTCAGTTGCTAGTTGTACTGTCAGTTGCTAGTTGCAGTTGCAGTTGCAGTTGCCAATTTCCAGTTGTAGTTACAGTTGCAATTGTAATTGCAGTTTCCAATTACAGTTGCAATTGCAATTTTTAGTTGTAGTTGCAGTTGCCAGTTTCCAGTTGCGCAAATTTTGAGGTGCGTTATCTTTGTCTAGTGGTTCACTAGCCTTGAGGGATCTTCCTCATACTAGGGCGAACTTATCTTGTTTGGGTCTCTTCATATTTTTGGTAATGTATTTATGAAATTGGATTAAATTTCTTCTAGAGAAAAGTTTGTTGGGTTTTTCTCATGAGTTTGGGTTTTCCCAGGATAATTTTTTTGTCTATTGTGCATGGCTATCTCTCTGTGATTATGTTATTTCCACTGTAGTTTTATTTCAGTTGAAATTTTCAGTGTGTAATTATTCTATGATAATAGTTCCATTAAAATATGTTTGAAATCATAAGGTAATAATTATCAGATTTGAGGGGAGGAAAGTGCAGGAGGGGTATTGTATGGCCCTAGAGGAAATTGATTTCTAGACTTCTCCTGGAACTTGGGCAAGACTTCAAACAATATGGTTGAAGCCTATGCATTTTATCAGGGAATCTGATTAATGTAGGAACAACAATTGAATCATATAACAGTAATAGGAGATTCAAAAAACATCATCCATTACTTCATTCTAAGAACCAATCCTAAAGATGCCAAACTTAAGAGACTTATCGACCGAACAAAGTTACTCTTGACTGCCATTCAAGATAAATCATTTCATATTCTGAGAGTAAATCATCGGGGTGTAGAGAGGATGTCTAATCAGGCAATAGGAATGGCCCCTGGATCCTTGAGCCTCCAAGGGCGAGTCTCATTCGTAGCTCCGCCCTAATGGAAAATACCCCACTAAAAGATTGGGCCAGCAAGACCCTCAAAGTACAAAGGGAGACACATGGAAATATCATACAAAGAGGGGATTGTTATATTCGGGGAAGAAGCGATTGTACCACCACCCTCTCCTAGAAAGTGGGGATTTGCAGGTCACGCTTGGAAATGGTCTTGTCCTCGGAATTAAGCAGACATGTTCCTTGCTTATTGTGTTCTTCTCCCCGTGGGACTTTACTGCAAGTTGTATTTTGCATCTCCATCCCAGCCCAAGTGATAATGGATTTGATGATGGGAGAAAAGGTTGCAATCATGAAAGGAAGTGATTTCAATCAGATAGTCCAGGCCACAATAGCTCTGTTAGGACCTCTGGTGCATGGGAAGATCTTCATAAGCTTGATTTCATGCATCCCTGCCTCTTGAGGTTCTATTAAGGATGGGAGAATGTCACTATAGGTTCTTATCAAGGAGCTAGAAGTAAAAGCTCTGTCAATTGGCCAGAAATTCCAAGGCTCGACCAGTATATGGATTGTTAAATAAATCCTTTGGTGGAGTGTAAACTTGGGCACCCGGTGGTTAGGCGGACAACCTCACTTTCCTCTTCATTTTTCTCAGTGGTTGGAGGAAATCCCAGAGCGATGCACTTTAATTACGAAGATAGCAACAGTAATTCTATCAATTGGCCTAGCATCTCAGAATTCATACTGTCTTTGGAGAGTTCATAAAATTTTGTGGTGGCTTGCGGCGATGATTTTCCAGTTGCTTAGCAAAGTGGAACCTATCCCTCTGACGTCAATTGACATCCAACAAAACAATTTGGTCGATTTTCTGGTTAGTTTTCTTAGTCTTGTTTTCATTTCAGTTGGGTTCCAGTTAGAATCTTTGTCAACATTCAATATTATTGTTTGTAAAAACAAAGTGTTCTTTGGAAAGCATCTCCTTGATCTTGATTCCTGGAATCGAAGCCTGGATCCGGTACGTTTGGTTGGTTGTTATCTGGAGGTAAATTTGTCAATTATAGAATTAGATCCCTACTCTCAATTTCTCACCATGGCAAATGGGAAAGCACCTCAGAAAGATTGGGAGCTAGAAGATGAGGAGTTGGTGGAGGACAATTTCACCTTCACCCACGGACTCTCTCTCAAAGTGGACTCTCACAGTTTGAATCTGTCCTTTTCCCTGGAAACTTTGACCCAGCATAGAGTGCTCATCAGAAAACTCTAGGACAAAGTGGACTTTCTTTGTAGACAGGGAGAGTCTATGCAAACTAAATTGGAAGCAAGGGCGCCATCCTCAGAGCCCTTTTTCAAGAATCAGGAAAAAGCAGAACACATTCGACCTGAGAATAATGAGAAAATGATGTTTCCAGATTTGAATGTAGTTGTGGTGCCACCAACAGACGAAGAAGTCATAAAAATAGAAAATTAGTCTAGCCTTTCGGTAATTTTGCAAAGATATGTATCGTGTATGGCAAATTTTTATGATCTCTGAATATTTTGAATTAAGTAAACCTTGATAAGCACTATAGGACTAACATATATATCAATGTAATAGACAGTAATATGACGTTGGATTTTCTCCCTTACCATCACTTCCTATTGTACCCAGCGACCTCGGTCGCGCCTTTTTATTATTAAAATTTTCACCAGTTTGTGTTAAAAAAAAATTATCAGATCTCGTAATTAGAAAAATCAACATGGTATCAGAACTCTATTGAGATTTTTTGTTGCACATTTGTTTTCAAGCTCGTTGAGCATTTATTGGACAACATTGGCACTAATTTTACCACAGAGCAACTCACCTTGCCCTAGCGCATCTACTAGTGCTCTCAAATTGACATTCGGTCAAGGTTGAAACTTTAGAGTTTCAAGCTTGTTGACATTCTTCAGTTTCTCTTTCATTTTTTTCTCTTGTTCCGAGCAGGTTACCATGGAGGAATGATTGGTTACAACACTAGAAAAGTGTTGTTCTTGCTCTTGTTTTGGGCAGGTTACTTTGGAGGAATGATTGGTCACAACACTAGAAAAATGTTTTTCTTTCCTTTTGTTATTGCTTTTGTTTCGGGCAGGTTATTGTGGAGGAATGATTGGTCATAACACTAGAAAAGTCTTGCTCTTGTTTTGGGTAGGTTACAATGGAGGAATGATTGGTCACAGCACTTGAGGAGTGTTATTCTTGTTCTTGTTCTTGTTTCGGGAAGATTAGAGGTGATAGCTCTGAGAGGGAGCTATAGTGATGGTTACAGGTGGAAATAGGTCATATGGTCTCTGGTTTGATACATGGAGCAGACTATCAAGACAACGAGTTTTGTAAATACCAGTATACATGCATGTACCGAAGGAGAAGAGAACAAAGTTAGAACCTTCTGGAAAGAAGGATACTTTTGTGGGATATAGAGACTCTCATATGGAGATTGATAATGAGGACCAGGAGGCTCCGAAGGATGACCATACAAATCCCTCTAGTCCATTTTTTCATCCTTAATCAGAATATCAAGAGAAGTCGGTATAGCCAGTAGGGTCAGTGGATCTACCTAGAGATGTTATAGTGACTAGGAAGAGGTTGAATTGGCTTCGTGATACTTTCCAGGATGAAGAGAGACATTCATCTCCCTGTGGTACCTTCAGGGAGAGAAAATGACCTATAGTTTCTTGAATCAGATAGAGTCACAGTTATGATCAGGAGCAGGTGGATCCACTAGTGGTGAGGCAAATGGCCCCACCAAGTACCAACTCAGAGGGATTCAACCCTCAAGATCCAGTAGGGAGGAGCATCCTCCCAAGATAGTTCATAGGAGATCGGACTTCATAGGAGGTCAGTAAATGCAGAGGGAGAAGATGGCTCCGGAGATTGTGAAAACTCAAAGGGAGTCAGGTTTCAGAGGGAGCATGTGAACCCAGAGTGAGCTTGATCTAAGAGAGAGTCAGTTGGCTCATAGGGAGAGGCACAGAGGGATTTCTCCCTCTGGTTCAGGTGGGGGAGAGACATCTCCCAGGACTGACAGACATGTGTCATAAGTTGAGGATGCTAGAAAGAAGCTTCAGAGGAAGGAGGATTCTAGGATATGTGAGACCTCCAAGAGGATCCATTTGTTTCAGTAGGTTTTTCTATAGTGACAGAGGAGGCAACCAGTCAGGAGGACCAGGGTATGGGATTTGCCTTAGTCATAGTGGGAGTATCCAGTGAGGCAGGCTAGACAGCAGGGTTTGATTCAGTGTTAGAGGGAGTTATCCTCAAAGTTTGAAATGAAGAATCATGGTTTGATGCATTATTTCTTGATATTAGAGGTGTGGCAGAGACCAGGCAAGATATTCCTTGGACAAGGGAAGTACACGGTTGATATCTTGAGCAGATTTGGTATGATGGACTGCAAGTCCATGGCTACACCTATGATGACAAATCTAAAGAATCTGAGTGATTCTACTTCAGATTCATATTTGGTTGATCCCACTATGTATAGGTCGCTTATTAGATCCTTAATGTACATGGTTAACACCATGCCAGATATTCTCTTTGTGGAGAGCACCCTGAGCCAATATTTGGTTGAAGCCAAGGCAATTCCATTGGGTTGTAGCAAAGCATGTGATGAGGTACCAACATGGTACAATTAGATATGGTTTGTCTCAGGTGGTGAAGTGAGGTTGCAGGGATATATAGATTCTGATTGGGCGAGGAGTGCAGTGGTCAAATTGAGCACCTCGGGGTGCTACTTCAGCTTGGGATCAATTACGATTTTTGGGATAAGCAAGAAGTAGGTTTTTGTAGCACTCAGTATAGAAAAGATGGAGTATATCGCAGCAAGTGTCACAAGTCGTGAAGCAATGTGGCTTTGAAAAAATCTTACATGACTATTTTATTAGGAGCTTGAGATCAAATATTACTTCATCCGAGACATGATGCAGAAGCGAGCAGTGAAGCTTCAACACATATCCACATATGAGCAAATAGCAGATGTTGTCACCAAGAATATGTCTAGAGAAAAGTTTTTTTACTTCAAGGACGAGCTTGGTGTGATGCAAAATGTCTCTCTCGTTGAGAGGGAGTGTTGATGTTTGAGAAGCATCGGGCAGACGTTCTCCTAGGATTGGCCATGGTGATTTGACTAGTGGAGAATGGTCGAGGTGCAGTCTTCGAAGGACAGAAGACTCATGTTGTTGATGGTTCTCTAGGAAGAAGCATTGGGAAGACATTCACTCACAGGGGTGTACTAGTGGTGAATGGCCCAGGTGCAGTCTTCGAAGGATAGAAGGATCGAGGTGCTAGTGTTCCTCTAGTGTGTGGTTGCATCAGGCATCATTCTCCTAGGATTGGTAGTTTAACCAGTGGATAATGATAGATTCACTTACATGGGTTTACCTATAAGTGAAACTCACTCACAAGGGTGTACTTGTGGTGGTGAGTGGCCCAAGTAAGCATGAGACAAAATATTTTGAATATTGATATTTGATTGATAAAAGATAAAAAGATGATTACAAAACCCTCGTGACGTTTTGCTATATAGCATTGATTGGTCATTAGGTGAGGAGGTTTGTGCCTCTTTGATGAAGAGGTATGTGCCTCTTGATTTAATTGAATGATTATTTATTATTTATTTATTTATTTATTATTATTATTATTATTATTATTATGTTTGTAATATTGCCACCCACTTAAGATTTTTCTTTTTCCTCAAAGCAAGGGTAGTGATGGGTATTGTCGGAGGAAATGTTTTGACTCCCATGATGAATCTTCTTCTAGAAGGTTTGTCCATTTGATGAGATATTCTTTAATGATTCTGGAACATAATACATTTTCCTTAGTGGCGAGAATACATTATGGTTCTAAAATAATTCATCCTTTGTGATCGAATTCAGGGATTTATATTTGCATTGGTTAATCTTTCCCAAACACTTTCTTGGGACACAAGACGTGGAAGACATTATGGATGTGACAATTTTCTAGAAATTCTAATCCATAAGCAACTTTGCTAATATTTTTGTTAATTTGAAAGGGTCCATAGAATTTTGGAGCCAATGTGTTCTTCCCTTGTTGCTTAAGGGATAATTGTTTGTAGGGTTGAAGTCATACAAACACCCAATCACCTTCTTCAAATTATCTTTCTAACCTATGTTGGTATGTTAGTTGTTTCATTTGATTACAATTTGTTGCTAGGTTTTCTTTTAATATTTGGACGGTTTTTTGTTCTTCCTCTAGCTTATTCCTTACTGCTTGGACCTTAGAATTAATTAGTGAAAAATCTTTCCATTTAGGTGGTTCATAACCATATAAGGCTTGGAAAGGAGACATTTTGGCGAAAGTGTGATATGTAGAGTTATACCACCATTCAGCTAAATGTAACCATTGAGAGCAGTTATTTTTCTTATATGTCACAAAACATTGTAGGTAAGTTTCTAATCATTTATTTACAATTTTTGTTTGACCATCTATTTGTAGATGGTAGGTGGAGCTCGTATTAAGGGATATTTATATTTGCTTGCAAAAATCTCTCCAAAATTTTCCTTTAAATTTTGCATCCCTGTCGCTGACAATAACCTTCGAAAATCCATGCAATTTATAAATGTTTTTTCAAAAAACATTTGTGATTTGCTTTGTTGAGTCAGTTTTCCTGACTGCCATGAAATGTGCATATTTTGTGAATCTATCAACCACAACAAAAATTTTATCCTTCCCATCACACATGGGTATCCCTTCAATGAAATCCATTGAAATCTCTTCCCATTTTTGGACAGGAACATGTAGGGTATTAAGTAATCTTGGAGTCATAACATTTTCATTTTTCTTCCTTTGACATATTTCACATTCGGCAACAAATTTTTGAATATCCTTATTCATTCCTTTCCAATAGAATGATTGTCATGCATTATAGTAGGTTTTGAAAAAACCCACATGTCCTGATGTTGGGGAGATGTATCACTCCTTTAAGACTTTCATTTTGAATTTTGAAGACGGAATTAGATAGATTCCTCCCTATACCATAAAATGTCATTTTTCCAATCAAATTTGGGATTTTGGTTCGGATTGTTGATTATTGAGTTGGATTGATGATCTTTGGCATATTCGACTCGGAACTCATCTAACCAATCGGGAATTACTATTTTTTTTGCATATGCTCTTACGTCTTCATCTTTTCGTGATAATGCATCAGCAGCTACATTGTCTTTCCCTCCCTTTTTTGTGTATTATTTCCATATCAAAGGTGGAAAGTTTCTCCATCCACTTTTTTTGTTTTGTGGAAAAAAAAAATTGTCTTAGTAAGTATTGAAGATTATTATGATCAGTATGTATCGAAAATTTGTTTCCTAAGAGATATTGTTGCCACTTAGCTAATGCATGCATAATGGCTAACATTTCCTTATTATACGTAGATTTTAACTCTTCCCTTCCGTTGAGCTTTAGATTTTCAAATGTTATTGGGTGGCCATCTTGCATTAGTACTACTACAAAGGGTTTTGTAAAATTTGCCATGTTCTAATTCATTATGCATCACATTCTACTGCAAAGGGTTTTGTAAAATTTGGTGTTGCTAACACAGGTGTAGACGACATAACCCTTTTTAAATGTTTCGAAACATTGTTCTGCATTATTATCCCATTTGAAGCAATTTTTATTTAAGAAGTTTGACAACGGTGTTGTCAAATGAGAGTAGTTCTTGATAATTCTTCGATAATAACCTGTTAATCCAAGGAATCCCCTTAGTATTAATATGTTCTATGGTTTGGGCCAGTTTGTGATTGCCTTGATTTTATCAGGGTCCACCTTGACTCCTCGAGATATAACATGACCAAGGTATTCTATTTCTTCTTTACCAAATGAACATTTGGACAGTTTTGCATAGAACTGATTTTTCTCTAAGAGAGAAAGAACATACTCTAAATGCTTCATATGTTCCTTCCAAGTTTTACTGTAAATAAGAATATCATCAAAGAAGACCAATACGAACTTCCTTAAGTAGGGCCGAAAGAGTTGATTCATAGTTGCTTGGAAGGTAGTTGGGGCATTGGTTAACCCGAACGGAATGACTTTAAACTCAAAGTGACCTTCGTGTGTCTGAAAAGAAGTTTTTGGTACGTCCTCTAATCTTACTCGAATCTAGTAGTACCATGATCTTAGATCCAATTTTGAGAAGTATTTAGCTCCATGAAGTTCGTCTAGTAACTCATCTATGAAGGCTATAGGAAATTTGTTTTTTATAGTTATTTTATTTAACCATCGATAGTCTATACATAGTCTGAAAGATCCATCCCTTTTCCGAACCAATATTATTGGGGTTGCATATGGGCTCTTGCTTGTCATAATAACCCCAAATTTCAGTACGTCTTGAATTAGCTTATCTATTTATGTCTTATGGTGGTGAGGGTATCGATAAGGTTTGATATTAACTGGTGTTGAATCTGACTTGACCTTGATTATATGCTCCATCTTTCTTTCAGGTGGCATCTTCATAGGAAAATCTTTGAATACCTTGTCATATTTTTGGATTAGTGTTTGAATCTCAGGTTGTTAAGATTGGACTATTTTTGTTGTTAATAACTCCATTTGATAATAGTGTGCCACGTAAGTTGGTGCTCCTTTTCGAATTAGGTTCTCCATTTGATGTGAGGATATAATTTGGGTGGGAGGTGGTTGGAATCCGTATAATTTGTATCGTCTACCTTCCCATTTGAATTTTATAAACTATTTTTGGTGATTTGCATAATAGGTCCCTAATGTTTGTAACCATTGAATTCCTAAGACGACATCTACTCATCCCAAGGGTATTGTGTAGAACCATGTTCCCAATTCATAATCTTCTATCTGAAGCTTGACCTTGTGACATTTTCCTACTCCATCAATTTTTCTTCCATATGCAACCATCACTCTTATATATGTGGTTGGATATACAAATAGGTTTAATTTCCTTGCAACATTTATGTCCATAAAATTGTGGGTGCTCCCTGTATGTACGAGAATGGTGAAATTCTCTTTTTTTACATGTCCTTTTGGTTTTAATGTTTATGGTTGAGCTATTCCTATAATTGCTACCAGGGATATCTTGTGCATGGCCTCTTTTGGTTTTGTATTGGGGCCATCACCTTCATTTTCGCTTTCGTTATCTGAATCTCTTTCAGATGTGTTTGATTCTTTCTTTGCCTCACAAGTATATGATTTTATATTGTTTCATTTGTGACCAGGAGACCATTTGTCTCCACAATATCGACATTTTATTTCCCATTTTTTGTTTGAATCCTGATGATTGGTTTCACCTTCCCTCAAATGAGGTGGTACATATTTGTTAGACCTGCTTCCAGAGTATTTCTATGTTCTATCATCTGAATATTTATTTAACTTGTTTGGATCTATGAATGATGGTTTTTTGAACTTATCTTTTTGTTCTATTAGCCTTGTTGCATGTCTAGCATCTTTGATAGTTTTGGGATTCCACAATTTAATTTCACTACAAATGTAATCTTTTAAGCCACATGTGTACATTTTGATGAGTTTCTCAGCCGTGAAACCGTAGTGCCTTATTGTTAGGACCCCCCATTTGTATGTATAATCGTTTACATTTCCCTTCTATTTGAGATGCACGAACTTTTTATACAGGTCACCATCCTCTTCGTCATGAAATATTTTAAGTAGGGTTGTTGTGAAGTTATTCCAATGGAAGGAACGGGCATCACATTTCTTGGACCACCAAAGGTACCAGTCATAAGCTTCTCCTTCTATACTGTTGGAGGTTGTCATTACCTTCTCTCATTCACCTAGCGGGGGGTTTGATTCAAAAATTCCTCCCTTTTTGTTTATCCAAACAACAGCTCCTCTATTGTCCTTGCCATCATACTTTGGTAACTCCTTTTTAAATTTTTGGTAATCTCTGTCTTGGAATCTAAGGATGTGCATATTTCTCGAAAAAAAATCCTCTGGAATTTCCCGATTTCCTTGAGTTTCTGAATTTATTTCTCGTATTTCCAGACTTAGTGGTGCTCTTCGATAAGCTAGGGGTTCTGCAAATATGGCCTCGAGACGTTCCATTAATTGTTCAATTTTTTGACTATGTTCATCAAGTCTTCTTTTTGTTTCACTTTTATCATTTTCGGAGAGCACCAATAATATTTCGCCTTGTTGTATTAACTGATCAATTTTGTTGTCAGTCTCTGGTAATTTGTCGACTTTTTCACTCATGTCTTTTTGTGTTTTTTCCACAGTGTTGAGTCGGTATCTTACACAATTGACATCATCTCTACATTTGTTTATGTCTACTTTTAGCTCATCATTGTTAACCATTTTGTTGAGTTTTAAAGTTCTTCCAATTTGTCCTCTTTTTTATATATATAGTATATATATATATATATTAATTGTATATTATAAAATATTTATTAATATATATTATAAGATATATTAATCAATATATATTAATTATTATAAATATATGTTTATATTAATTTTATTATATATATAATATTTTAACAACACATATATTATAATTAATATATAATTAAAGGAGGGGTGGGGGTATCGGCAAATAGGAAGCAGGGAGGAGGAACATGCGCCAGGTGGCATGATGGATAGGATGGCAGACGGTGGTAGACAGGATGGTGACGGCAGACGGGAGCTGCCAGGGAAGTCTGTGGTGGTGTGGTCGGGGGTGGTCGGGATGGGATGCACAGGACAATGAGGAGTGTTGGGTCTACGGGATGATGGGGGTGTTCGGTTTGCAGGGGTGTGGG
>ML812281.1:21060-33018 GCA_009831015.1 Picea engelmannii
AGGAACATGAGACGGGGTGAGGGAAAATGCACAGGTGGGGGGAAATGAGACAGGGTTTTGAGACGAACACAAGGACGGTGTGAAAACTAATGGTCAAAGCTAGATCAGAATGAAAGCTCTGATACCACTATAACAAGTAAACTTTTCTTAATAAGATAGAATATTCTGAATATTGATATTTGATTTATAAAATATAAAAAGATGATTACAATACCCTTGTAACGGTTTTCTATATAGCATTGACTAGTCACAATGTGAGTAGGTGTGTACCTCTTTGATGAAGAGGTGCGTGCATCTTGATTTAATTAAATGATCATTTATGATTTATTATTATTATTATTATATTCGAAACATTCTCCCAGACATGGCCTAGGGAGAAGGATACATTTACTTCTGAGGTAAATGGGCTCAGGCATAGTCCTTACTTACAAAAGTTTATGTGTGGAATCGAGGTTCTTGAGGTGCTTCCACATGTCAGATATCATCGGACATCATTCTCCCAAGATTGGTAATTTAACCAGTGAAGAAGGGAAAATTCACTCACAAGGGTTTACTTGTGGTGACATTCACTCAAAAGGGTGTACTTGTGGAGGTGTGGTCTTCATTGAGACCTGACGTGCTAGAAATAGTTGTGTGGAGATGGATCATCAACACGGATCATGAATAAAATTTGCTATGACAGAAGAAATCCAAGTATGGAGAATGTCTCCCTTGTTGAGAGGGAGTGTTCAAGTTTTGCAACTTCGAGCAATCATTCTGCATAAGAAAATACAAAGAAACCATTATAGAAGACCCTGGAATGCACTAGAAAGAAATAAATGACAAGAAGACCAAGTCGGCCCATTAGAAAATTTGTAAAGGAAACAAAAGAAATGAAATAAAGTTAAACGACAAAAAATGACAAGTCGGCCCTGCCAGTAAAATAAGGTGACTTGACAAGTTGGCCCTGTCAGTTACAGTTGTAGTTTTAGTTGGCAGTGATAGTTGCAATTGCAGTTGCAGTTGCAGTTGCCAGTTGCACAAATTTTGAGGTGTGATGTATTTGTCTAGTGGTTCACTAGTATTGAGGGATCTTCCTCATACTAGGGTGAACTTATCTTGTGATGGGTCTCTTCATATTTCTGGTAATGTATTTGTGAACTTGGATTAAATGTGTTCTAGAGAAAAAAGTTTGTTGGGTTTTTATCCTGAGTCCGGGTTTTCCCAATACAAATTTTGTCTATTATGTATGGCTATCTCTCTATGACTATGTTATTTCTACTGCATTTTTGTTTTAGTTGAAATTTTCAATGTGTAATTATTCTATGATAATAGTGGCATTAAAATTAGTTTGAAATCATAAGGTAATAATTATCAGATCTGGAAATTAGAAAAATCAATAGAATCTTGTGATCGTGCACCTCTTGAGGGAATGCACACCATGACATTTCTCTCTTGGTTTCTTGGCAACACCAAGGATACTTCGTCTAGACTACGCCTCTTCACCTAGAGCATACCCATACTTCATTCTAGGATACCAGTGAGTCACACTCCTACTCTAGTGAAACTCTTGTATACTTAGACAATTGTTAACATATTAACACTTGGTCATATATAAGCATACATACATGAAAATGAGGAACTAAGGGAACAACATCGTAAAAAATGAAATAAAAACACACATATGGTGCAGGAGGCACAAACCATGCCTAACAGTTGGCTAAGTCTTTTTTATTGCAAAATAGTTACAATATGAGCACTATCAGCTCGGTTTACAACTTGGCAGAGTCACACGACACACCTCACTTCACCAAGACACTCATACACAGATTCATCACACCAATATTATTTTTTGCAACCTCATGTAGTGCACCTCATGCCCTCAACCACAGACTTGATGTCTCTTCATTTTCACAGACTTCACAGATTTTAGTTTTACCTCACACATGCCTCCAACAGACATGTGTTTCCAAACTTTCCCAAAATCATCCCAAAAGGAGGTTGCTCCACTTTGTCCACCAAATCCACCTCAAAGAAACATAAGTCCTCCCATGTGGAGTGACTTGTATCCTTAGGGGAGATCACCCCTTTTTGTCTAAGCCTGCCTCGGAACCACAGAGCTCCTCTTGATCTCTTCCAAGTTGCCTCCCTTGGTTGTGTTCCCATGTGCCTTTATAGGTGCCAATCCATGCCAAGCATCACATCTCTATTCTCATGGGTAATTTGACCCATAGATTCACCAAATCACGCCCCTTCGCAAAGTTGGATCAAATCCTCATGTGGGCACGTTTGGGAGGCTTTCCCAGCCAACCCACTAAATGCCTCATTATGTCATCTCGCCAACCCATTGAATGCCTTGTTTTGTCATCTGGATGACCCATTGAATTCTTGGTCGACGCCCCCATCCATCTAATTGAATCTTCATCTTGGGTGTGCACATCCCTTAGGTGAGTCGATCCGACTCGCCTAAGTGCACCCCTCATGCCTTAGATGATTTTCCTTCATTGATGGAGTGCCCAACTCTTGCCTTCAACTCTTTGTCAAATCGTTAGTTGTCTGACTTGTCTTGCAAGGAATATTGGGTGTAGTCACCCCTTGGCGTGAGTCATGCCCAAGGAACCCCAAATCTCCCCATATATGAAGACTTTGTTTATTCAAATGCATCGAGTGTCTTGCCTATCTTATTGCCTATGTTTTGGTTTGTGGTAGAAGTGTGCGCGCCCGGGCTTGGCGCCCAAGCCTTACAACAATTATTTTAATGGAAGTTGGATACAATTTATTTCACATGTTACCATCAATGGTTATATGAATGTTCTAGTTTATTCTATTAAGAATGATTATTCTTTCCCATGCCCTAAGAAACTTAAGTTGTATTTAAAATTTCTAAGAAAAAGTTACAAATCCTAAGAGTTGAAATACATATGTATTGTCTCATTCCATTTCATGATTAATGAAAAAGTTACAATCTTATAAAGCCAAGTATTGTCCATAAGACATTACTTATCACATGCAAGATGTGGTGAGCAAATCCAACTCACAAGCAGGGTACCATCTTTAGCATCTTCGATTTATATAAAATTTGGAAAGTCACTAAAATGACACATTATGCTCTTTGTAATGCGTACAAACCAAAGCCATCATGTAAATCATCCACATGTTGACATTATTTCATTGAGAGGCACTTTATAAACCAATATAGAGGAGATGTGAAACATAATGTAATACTGATGGGACATAGGTCTACCAAAAATAATAGTTAAAAACAAATTAAATTGAAAACAATCTAGTATGTGAAGTCATGTTAATACAATAATATTGATTCAATAATATAAAAATATACAAAAACCATCACTAGAAGGAAAATGTAATAACAAAAGACATCAGTAAACAACCTTCTACGACATTAGATCAAAATTCATATTTGTATTGTCATGACCCATGTTATTATTAAATATATAAATAAATAATAATAATAAAAGAAATATATATATTCTCCTAAAACGGTCATAATAAGTACTTATATGAATAAATAATTATATAATAATTATCCTAAATGGGGTCATAATAAGCACTTATTATGGATATTTGGGTAATTAAAGAAAATGGTAAAATAAGTAACAATAATTATGGATCAACCCTAAAATATAATAAAAAAGTAAATAAAGGATCTTAGGGATCTAGTTCTTTACCACGGATGTACTCTATATAAAGAGGGAAAAGAAGGAGAAAATGAAATCTCTATTTTGGATGAGATATAGAGAGGAAAAGGCTAAGGAATCACTAGCATAGTAGTAGATTGGGACTTGTGGGTGACATGCTATTGAAGATTAAAGTGGCAAGATCTACGGTTGGGTGGAGAGTCGTCCCTCATTTTGTTGTTGTGTTTTCTAGATCAAGGTCAAGGTATGGCTACATTCCTCAAGTCACCAAGTTACAATTAAGATGGGTTCTTCACCACAAGTAATCTCCCTTACCTCCCATTACTCATCTCAATAAGAATTTCAATGAAGAATCGATGGTTATTGGGATTAGTAGATCTGGCTATTACATGGGTAAATTTTGTATTGTACTTTTCTTTAGTAAATTGGATCATTACATGTATGGTTGTGAGTTTGAATAGAAATTTGGATGTCTTCCATTATAAGTTTGGATTATGCACCTTTGATAGAGGTATCATATTACACTTTTCGGTTTTGGTTTCCTCCAATATACTATGTTGTTTCTTTTATTTTTAAATCCAAAAGTGTTTTTCAATTGTGTGGAGATTCTAAGTCGAGTTGTGGTGTTTCTTATAGTTCTTTTTCATATGTGGAAATGTATGCCTAAGAGTAACCATTGATAACGACGGAATGAATCTCTATTGTGTTGGTAGACTTCAAGGTTCATGCAATATATACACCTTTCCAACCCTAATGTTCTTACTATTTGAAATTGTCGTGATCGCATGCATTGTTGCTCCACATAATGTATGATAATCCACCTATGTTATATGGCTTTAAAAAATCCATTGTCATTGTGTGATCTTGTCTTTTGTCTAATGTAATTTGAGTACTTGGAGATGGTGTGTTCCCTACAAATTATTTGTAAAAGCATTGCATACATGCACGTAAATAAATTAAATGAATTTCTCAATGTTTTATCTCTTTAAACTTAATTCTTGCCACTTCATTGTGTGTTCCTTTCTGATGCAACATTAGTAATATTATGCTTCCACTTAAATAATGCTTATAGAAATATATACATTATAAGGAAAATACGCTTCTTTTGTGGAAGCACTTCTCCCTATTTTTCTTTTGGTGGTCGTGCACAAGAAAAGGTTTTCTATTTTATATGCCTAAAAATAGTCGAGGACATGGGTGATTTATGATAGCACACACCAGTGCACTTAGATATCTAAATGCACTACAAATAATGATTCAAAAGGTGGCCTCCCATTCTCGAATTTTGCAAAACATAATTGGTTTTTTTTTTTTAATCTAAATTCCCCCACAATGTGCACTAAACATATAAATGCACCGATGCATATTGATATAAGGCATGCCATGTTAGGTTGTGAATTTGTAAAAAAATCTATTTACAAAAATAGTGTGTGGTGCTTGCTACAACTATAAATGCTTAAGTGTGTCATGGTACAAGGTGCATCACAATGAGGTTAAATAAATAAATAAATACCAAACCACATTTGAATTTTATAAAAGAAGTTATTTTTAAAACAATTGCCATGCGGTGCACTCTAAATATACAATTGCATCAGTGCATCTTGATACAAGGCATGCCTCGCTTTTGGGTTAAATAAAAAAAAAACTTAAATTTTGTAAAATAGTCTATTTAATAAGTTACATTGTGGTGCTTACTAAAAGTATAAACTCACAAATGCCTAACTCTTCTAGGCACACTGTGATAGGATTAAATATTTTTTGTAAAAATTCTCAATGCATCCTAGGCCTATAATCACACTAGTGTGTTATGATACAAGGCACGCCATGGTATGGTTAAATAAATAAAATTTAAAAAAAATATACCAAAGTGATTCCTCATTTCTACTACCCACCATTGCTCCCAATGCTTTCAAGCACTAGTGCTCTTTGTCCCTATACTATTGTCCCATGCTTCTGAATTGCTCCATTTCACCAACAATCTTCATCGACCATGAATTCCAAATTTTTTTCAAATATTTCACAACCCTTGCCCAAAGAAAAACATTATTTGTCATTTTTGTGGCAACATGCCTCCACGAACGATATGAGACCAAGTAATTTCTTTTCTATAACTTAATTCACATTTTCAACATTTTAGTTCATAAATTTAATTTTTTCCGTTTAAAAAAAATCCACCAATGTGGTCCTTTGTAGATTCATGCATTGTTTGACGATGTGTTTATAGGTCACACTGCTTGGAGTGCTCCTTAACATTCTAATAATATCAACGATTTGAAAATGGTTGACACATGAATTTATTATGTTATTCGACGTGCTACGGGTTTTTATGGAGCATCATTATTAGGGTAAAATATTCATGCACATTCACCATGAAACATAGGCAAGTATGCCTTATAATAGTGGTGCACCAATGGATGAATCAACATAGCAACAATGATTCTACCCACTCACATTAGTGCATTGATCTGACAAAAGTGTATGTTCCTACGATATGCAATGTATTGACATGGAATAGTAGCACCATTATTTGGTGTTAGGGATTATTTAATGCCCACTATTAAACATAAGATATGTATGCCTCAAGATGGTGGTGCATGTGTGGATGACTTAGCATAACATAATATATTCGACTTATCTGATTTCTAAGCCTTAAGAGGTCTGTCTAAGGAAGTTTTTTTTCACATAGCGCCTCTAACTCCTACTGCTTGCGAAATATATATGTCATACTTAAGGTTTCCTTGTCGTAGTTGATCCGGATTATTTTTGGAACAAAAATTGCCAGAAATGTAGAAATATAGCAATACATTATTTATATTAATGAAAGAAATGTACAGAGACTGTAAAACTACAAAGTGCAAGACTCATTGGAATGGTGGTAGCTTTATCTCTGAGAAGAGATGTGATGGCTACGCTCATTTGCAAGAAGATGATTACAATGAGGATATGAAGGCATTTTTATGATAAACATAAATGCCAAAACCCTAGACATCCAAAAACCTAACCCTAGGAGATGAAGCGCCAAAAGTCATGTGGGCCTCGTTGGGGTAAGTTAGTACATTAACTTCCTGGGGTTGTAACTTTTGCATACGATCTCTATCTTAGGCGTGTGATAGCCCATTGGAAAGGTCTTTTCGAGAAATATGAATTATGTCGTCAAACTCTAACTTTGTCTACAATTTGACTGTGGAAAGCCAAGAAAACATTGTTTAGATCCCAAAAATGGCCCTAGAAGTACGGAAAGATGTACTGACATCAAAACTTCCAAAATAAGCCAGTTGGAATAGGTGGGCAGCCACCAATATCATCTTGGATGTTGTGTGTTTGAGTTCCTTCACACACACCTAGGATTTATTTCTCCTAAGGTTTTTCCTTGTTTATTAGTCATAATTAGTCATTATCCAATCTCCAATATTTTAGGGGAGAATATTCCACCTGGAGAATATTCTCTTTCAATTGACACTTCAGTTTGACTAGTTGAGTTGAGTTTAGATGTTGCAATGGTTTTTTCACCATGCAACATTGGTATCATCACTAGCTAATGCACACTTTCCTTTGGATCATCACCATACTGGTGCATTACCCGTGACTCCCTGACTTAACTCCTCACTACTCTTTGTTCAGTCAGTTAATTGAAGACTAGTTGACTAGTTAACTCAACTAGGTGGCAGTTCAGTCCCGTAACTACCTGAGAGACTAGACTAGGTGGAAGTTTATTCTTGTAACTGTTGGTGTGTTTCTAGATCACTCTAGACCACCACTATGGTGCATTGGTTCTCCTATGGTGCGCACTCATTGAGTTATATATAGTATATCATGTGTAAATTATTCATTATTCATAATGGTTAATGAGAATTCTTTCATTCTTCCTCTCCTTCTTCTTCTTTCTCCAATTCTCTCTATAAATGTGTGTATTATTGTTTAGATGGATCTGTTTTGTGCAGTTTCAACACATTTACATGGTATCAGAGCCGACAAACTACTAAGCAAAAGCTACACCAAAAAAATTTGCAGGTACAAAAGATTGAAGACAGCGGAAAGATGGATTTCCAAAAAGAATTCATTCTTACACCTTACAACTATTTTGCATAGAAGGAGAAAATAGCCATACATATTCAAACCAAATGGTTGTACAGGTTAACTTTGAATACAGATATAGAACCAACATTAACCATAGAAAAATCCAAGTACTTAAATCGCATGGATGAGGCACTCAGAGCAATTTGCAGTATAATTTCTCCTGATCTCATTTTTACATATCTTCCTGTAAGACTCCCAATGAAGCCTGGACCACCTTGGAAGGGCTCCTTGGAAAACAAGATTAGATGAGGGGACACATGCCAGAGGTGGAACTGCTCACATTGGATCCAAAAAGCTTCGACAATATCCAAGATTTCTTTACAAAATTCAAGGATTTACTATCGCAACTCAAAGCTTGCGGGGTTGATAAATCAAAGGAGGAGAAACAAATGGTTCTCACCATTCTCTCCGAGCTTGGTCTTGAATTCTCTGTATTTGTATCCATGTTCCATTCTGTCAGATTCACCTCTGGAGCCACCTGGAAGATGCCTTCTCTTGAGGACTTTATCGAATCCCTGACACAAGAGCAAACCAAGATCATTAACATGGGCATAATCAAAGGCCCAAGGGTGCATGCACTCACTGTGCATGATGGAAGCCACAAATATCAGAAATATAAAGATAAAGATAAATTGAAATCTCATGCACATCGGAAGAAGGAAGGGTACACAAAACCCTTCACCGATGCCTCCGGATCCAAAGGGGAGAAATGTTTGTACTGTCACAAAGGATTCCATCTAGAATCCACATGCATGCAAAATAAAATAGATCTACTGTCTCAAATACTTCAGAAAAACAACCTTGGAGATCGCATCCCCGAGGGTGCCAAGAAGAAGAAGCCAGAAGATCTGAATTCCAAGAAAGGCAATTATAGCCATGCCTTGATTTCCATCAACTCCTCTCCCAATGCTTAGATCGTAGATTCAAGAGCATCACATCACATGGCTGCCTCAAAAGTAGTACATTCTTCTTTGGATGCATGCAAAGGTCCTCCTATTCTAATGGGGGACAACTCTTCTGTCGAAGTCAACAGCAAAGGAAGGATTGAACTCACCAACAGAAGCTTCAAGAATGTGTTGCACATTCCCAAGCTTTATGTCAACCTTCTCTTTGTGTATCATATGATGAATTCCGACACTGGAAAGAAAGTCATATTCACACCAAATTTTGTGGACATCTACGACATGCAAACCAACTCCAAGGTTGCTACCGGTGAGGTAAATCATCAGTCTAGATTGTATACTTTTTTTGAATTCATTGAACCTGATTCTGCTTTACTGCTTACTCATGCTGATGAAAGTAGTGGGATATGGCACAAAAGGTTTGGACATTTGAATTTCAGATACATGCAACAAATTAGAAAGCAAATATTGGTTGATGGTCTACCAGACATCCATTTCTCCAAGGGAGTATGTGAGGGATGTGTTCTCGGAAAACACGCTCAAGAGAAATTCGACAAAGGAAAGTCTCTGAGAGCTTCTGCACCTTTAGATATGATCCATGGTGACCTTACGGGTCACTTTCCGCATCCATCCATCAGCAAAGTGAGGTTTTTTCTCATTTTTGTTGATGATTTCTCATGTTTTACTTGGATCTACTTTCTAGGGAAAAAATCTGAGGTCTTTCAACACCTCAAATATTTCAAAGACTTGGTTGAGACACAGTCTGGAAAGAAGATCAAATTCCTTCGAATTGATAATGGGGGAGAGTATGTAAATCATGAGATCCATAATCTTTGCCATGAGGCAAGAATTCAGTTGCAGCATACTGTTCCCTATACTCCACAGCAAAACGGAGTTGTTGAGCGAAAAAACAGATCTTTAAAGGAGATGGCATCTTGCATGTTGCATGCAAAGTCACTACCATAGAGACTATGGGTCGAAGCACTTAATTGTGCAAAATACATCCAAAACATATCTCCCCATAGATCTGTCAAGGATAAGACCCACTACGAGGCTTGGAGTGGCCTCAAACCGGAAGTGACCCACTTTCGCATTTTTGGTTCACGTGCATGGGCGTGGATTCCCTCTAAAAAGAGGAAGGCAATTGATCCACAGATCATTGAGTTAATTTTTGTTAGATACCTTGATGGTGTGAATGGATATAGGCTTATTGATCTTTCCTCAGACTAGCTCATCATTGAGCGAAGTGTCCAATTCGAGGAAAGTGTATCGCATGCACCTCAGCAGCCGCATGCAGACACCTTCATTCTTCCACCTGTCCGAGATGATGAGCATGCACATGCCGACTCTACTTCAGAAGAGAGTTCTAATTCAGAGGACTCAAATGATTCAGATTCAAAGTCAGTACAGTCAGATGCAGAGTCAGAGCATCCAGATGCAGTTGTAGAGCCGGAGCGGAGGCCCAAGTGGGCATAGACTACTCTTCAAGATGCAAGGGATCTCGTTGGTGATCCAGTCAATACTAGGAGGACTCGATCTGATTTTGAGGAGCCTCCTGTTTCACTCACTTCCATTGAACCATTTCCCTCTAGGCGTATTTTCTTGGTTCAGTCTTCAGATCCACAGTCTTATGGTGAGGCTATTGGAAATACCTGTTGGGAATCCTCCATGTAGGAGAAGTACAACTCCCTCCTTGAGAACCATACTCGGGATCTGGTTCCCCTTCCTTTTGGGAGGAAACTTGTCAGATGCAGATGGGTCTACAGGACCAAGAGCACAGCAGATGGACAGATCATCAGATACAAAGCCAGGCTTGTCGCCAAAGGCTTTCAGCAGGTTCATGGTATTAACTATGATGAGACCTTCACTCCAGTAGCGAAGATGGATTCCATATGATTGGCACTTTCCATTGCAACAGCCAAGGGATGGCAAGTCCATCAGATGGACGTGAAGAATGCATTTCTTCACGGTGATCTCTCTAAGGAGATCTACATGGAGCAACCCCAGAGATTTATGCAGGACTCATCTTTGGTTTGTCGACTGAAGAAGTCTCTTTATGGCCTCAAGCAGGATCCAAGTGCATGGTATGCTAAGATGGACTCCTACCTATTGTCACGGAACTTTGTACATTGTAAATCCAAGCCAAATGTCTACATGGTCAGGACGGTTGATTCACTTCTACTTTTAGTTTTGTATGTTGATGTTTTTTTTATCACCGGTTGCTCGACTTCAGCGATTGTTGCGGTCAAGAGGATTCTACATGACAAGTTTTTTATGATGGACATGGGTCCACTACACTTATTCCTTGGAATTGAGATCAGTCAGTATGCATCAAGCATCAAACTATCTCAGGCCAAGTATTCACGAGATCTCCTTGAGAGATTTCACATGACAGATTGCAAGTTTGCTCTGAATCCTTTCTTATCAGGAGTCAAACTTGAGGATGGCGGAGAGACTCTACTGGTTGACAGCACACTATCCAGACAGCTAGTGGGGAGCTTGTTGTATCTCACACACTCCAGACCAGACCTCTCCTATGTAGTTGGCGCAGTTTCTAGGTTCATGCAGGAGCCGCATGAGCTACATTGGAAGGTTGCAAAGTGTATCCTTCGATACATATAGGGCACCATAACCTTTGGGATTCATCATGTAGCAAAATCTACATAAGATCTCATCGGGTTTACTGATTCTGACTGGGCTGGTGATAGCACTGATTGCAAGTCCACATCTAGTTACTCACTCGGTCTTGGTTTCGAGCCTATATGTTGGTCGAGAAAGAAGCAAGACACCATTTCTCTATCTTCATTTGAGGCAGAGTACAGAGGGGTAGATAACATAACCATCTAGGATATGTGGCTACAACATTTTCTCACTTAGTTGGGCATTCTTTCATCAGTTGATCGTCGTCTGGTGTGACAACCGAAGCACTTTGAAGTCTACAGAGATCTAGTTCAGAGGTAGTGGAAGAAGCACATCAAGATCCACATGCACTACATCTGGTACTTATTACATGAGGGGATCATTGACTTACAGTTATGTCCTTCAGCAGAACAGATGACGGACATCTTCACCAAGACCTTCACTGAGCAGAAGTTTCATTCTCTACGAAGTCGTCTTGGAGTGAAGGACACAGTTTCCTAGCAACTGCAGTTCTTCTTTTTACATACATTGTACCTTGAGGGGGGGGGGGTTTCCCATGAGGTTTTCCTTATTTCCTCACTTTATTTTAGTGTATCTTTTGTATTTGGGTACCTAACATGGCCTCGTTGTCAGGACCCATTCTTTATTTTCACCATAGTGATGTTCAGGGGGGGTGTTGGAGTTACTTCACACACAGCTAG
>ML812281.1:33068-53775 GCA_009831015.1 Picea engelmannii
TTTAGTTGAAATTTTCAATGTGTAATTATTCTATGATAATAGTGGCATTAAAATTAGTTTGAAATCATAAGGTAATAATTATCAGATCTGGAAATTAGAAAAATCAATAGAATCTTGTGATCGTGCACCTCTTGAGGGAATGCGCACCATGACATTTCTCTCTTGGTTTCTTGGCAACACCAAGGATACTTCATCTATACTACGCCTCTTCACCTAGAGCATACCCATACTTCATTCTAGGATACCAGTGAGTCACACTCCTACTCTAGTGCAACACTTGTATACTTAGACAATTGTTAACATATTAACACTTGGTCATATATAAGCATACATACATGAAAATGAGGAACTAAGGGAACAACATCATAAAAAATGAAAGACAAACACACATATAGTGCAGGAGGCACAAACCATGCCTAATAGTTGGCTAAGTCTTTTTTATTGCAAAATAGTTACAATATGAGCACTATCGGCTCAGTTTAAACCTTGGCAGAGTCACACGACACACCTCACTTCACGAAGACACTCATACACAGATTCATCACACCAATATTTTTTGTTACAACCTCATGTAGTGCACCTCAGGAATTCCCTCAACCACAGACTTGATGTCTCTTCATTTTCACAGACTTCACAGATTTTAGTTTTACCTCACACATGCCTCCAACAGACATTTGTTTCCAAACTTTCCCAAAATCATCCCAAAAGGAGGTTGCTCCACTTTGTCCACCAAATCCACCTCAAAGAAACATAAGTCCTCCCATGTGGAGTGACTTATATCCTTAGGGGAGATCACCCCTTTTTGTCTAAGCCTGCCTCAGAACCACAGAGCTCCTCTTGATCTCGTCCAAGTTGCCTCCCTTGGTTGTGTTCCCATGTGTCTTTATAGGTGCCAATCCATGCCAAGCATGGCATCTCTATTCCCATGGGTAAGTTGACCCATCGATTCACCAAATCACACCCCTTCGCAAAGTTGGATCAAATCCTCATGTGGGTGCATTTGGGAGGCTTTCCCAGCCAACCCACTAAATGCCTCATCCTGTCATCTCGTCGACCCACTGAACGCCTTGTTTTGTCGTTTGGTTGACCCATTAAATTCTTGGTCGACGCCCCCATCTGTCTAACTGGATATTCATCTTGGGTGTGCACATCCCTTAGGTGAGTCGATTTGACTCGCTTAAGTGCACCCCCCATGCCTTAGATGATTTTCCTTCATTGATGGAGTGCCTAAGTCTTGCCTTCAACTCTTTGTCAAATCGTTAGTTGTCTGACTTGTCTCGCAAGGAATATCGAGTGTAATCACCCCTTGGCGTGAGTCATGCCCAAGGAACCCCAAATCTCCCCATATATGAAGACTTTGTTTATTCAAATGCATTGAGCGTCTTGCCTATCTTATTGCCTATGTTTTGGTTTGTGGTAGAAGTGTGCGCACCTGGGCTTGGCGCCCAGGCCTTACAACAATTATTTTAATGGAAGTTGGATACAATTTATTTCACATGTTACCATCAATGGTTATATGAATGTTCTAGTTTATTCTATTAAGAATGATTATTCTTTCCCATACCCTAAGAAACTTAAGTTGTATTTAAAAGTTCTAAGAAAAAGTTACAAATCCTAAGAGTTGAAATACATATGTATTGTCTCATTCCATTTCATGATTAATGAAAAAGTTACAATCTTATAAAGCCACGTATTGTCCATAAGACATTACTTATCACATGCAAGATGTGGTGAGAAAATCCAACTCACAAGTAGGGTACCATCTTCAGCATCTTCGATTTATATAAAATTTGGAAAGTCACTAAAATGACACATTATGTTCTTTGTAATGCGTACAAACCAAAGCCATCATGTAAATCATCCACTTGTTGACATTATTTCATTGAGAGGCACTTTATAAACCAATATAGAGGAGATGTGAAACATAATGTAACACTGACAGGACATAGGTCTACCAAAAATAATAGTTAAAAACAAATTAAATTGAAAACAATCTAGTATGTGAAGTCATGTTAATACAATAATATTGATTCATTAATATAAAAATATACAAAAACCATCACTAGAAGGAAAATGTAATAACAAAAGGCATCAGTAAACAACCTTCTACGACATTAGATCAAAATTCATATTTGTATTGTCATGACCCATGTTATTATTAAATATATAAATAAATAATAATAATAAAAGGAATATATCTATTCTCCTAAAACGGTCATAATAAGTACTTATATAAATAAATAATAATAAATAAGTATATAATAATTATCCTAAATGGGGTCGTAATAAGCACTTATTATGGATATTTGGGTAATTAAAGAAAATGGTAAAATAAGTAACAATAATTATGGATCAACCCTAAAATATAATAATAAAGTAAATAAAGGATCTTAGGGATCTGGTTCTTTACCACGGATGTACTCTATCTAAAGAGGGAAAAGAAGGAGAAAATGACATCTCTATTTTGGATGAGATATAGAGAGGAAAAGGCTAAGGAATCGCTAGCATAGTAGTATAGTAGATTGGGACTTGTGGGTGACATGCTATTGAAGATTAAAGTGGCAAGATCTATGGTTGGGTGGAGAGTCATCCCTCATTTTGTTGTTGTGTTTTCTGGATCAAGATCAAGGTATGGCTACATTTATCAAGTCACCAAGTTACAAGTAAGATGGGTTCTTCACCACAAGTAATCTCCCTTACCTCTCATTACTCATCTCAATAAGAATTTCAATGAAGAATCGATGGCTATTGGGGTTAGTAGATCTGGCTATTACATGGGTAAATTTTGTGTTGTACTTTTCTTTAGTAAATTGGACCACTACATGTATGGTTGTGACTTTGAATAGAAATTTGGATGTCTTCCATTACAAGTTTGGATTATGCACCTTTGATAGAGGTATCATATTACACTTTTTGGTTTTGGTTTCCTCTAATATACTATGTTGTTTCTTTTATTTTTAAATCCAAAAGTGTTTTTCAATTGTGTGGAGATTCTAAGCCGAGTTGTGGCGTTTCTTATATTTCTTTTTCATATGTGTCAATGTATTCCTAAGAGTAACCATTGATAATGACGGAATGAATCTCTATTGTGTTGGTAGACTTCAAGGTTCATGCAATATATACACCTTTCCAACCCCAATGTTCTTACTATTTGAAATTGTCACGATCGCATGCATTGTTGCTCCACATAATGTATGATAATGCACCTATGTTCTGTGGTTTTAAAAAATCCATTGCCATTATGTGATATTGTCTTTTGTCTAATGGAATTTGAGTACTTGGAGATGGTGTGTTCCCTACAAATTATTTCCAAATGCATTGCATACATGCACGTAAATAAATTAAATGAATTTCTCAATGTTTTATCTCTTTAAACTTCATTCTTGCCACTTCATTGTGTGTTCCTTTCTGATGGAACATTAGTAATATTATGCTTCCAGTTAAATAATGCTTATAGAAATATATACATTATAAGGAAAATGCGCTTCTTTTGTGGAAGCACTTCTCCCTATTTTTCTTTTGGTGGTCGTGCACAAGCAAAGGTTTTCTATTTTATATGCCTAAAAATAGTCCAGGACATGGGTGATTTATGATAACACACACCAGTGCACTTAGATATCTAAATGCACTACAAAGAATGATTCAAAAGGTGGCCTCCCATTCTCGAATTTTGCAAAACATAATTTTTATTTTTTTTTGTTAATCTAAATTCCCCCACAATGTGCACTAAACATATAAATGCATCGGTGCATATTGATACAAGGCACGCCATGTTAGGTTGTGAATTTGTAAAAAAATCTATTTACAAAAATAGTATGTGGTGCTTGCTACAACTATAAATACATCGGTGTGTCATGGTACAAGGTGCATCACAATGAGGTTAAATAAATAAAAAAATACCAAACCACATTTGAATTTTGTAAAAGAAGTTATTTTTAAAACAATTGCCATGCGGTGCACTCTAAATATACAATTGCATCGGTGCATCTTGATACAAGGCATGCCTCGCTTTTGGGTTAAATAAAAAAAAAAAAAAAAACTTAAATTTTGTAAAATAATCTATTTAATAAGTTACATTGTGGTGCTTACTAAAAGTATAAACTCACAAATGCCTAACCCTTCTAGGCACACTGTGATAGGGTTATATATTTTTTGTAAAAATGCTCAATGCATCCTAGGCCTATAATCACACTAGTGTGTTATGATACAAGGCACGCCATGGTATGGTTAAATAAATAAAATTTTGACAAAAAATACCAAAGTGATTCCTCATTTCTACTACCCACCATTGCTCCCAATGCCTTCAAGCACTAGTGCTCTTTGTCCCTATACTATTGTCCCATGCTTCTGAATTGCTCCATTTCACCAGCAATCTTCATCGACCATGAAGTCCAAATTTTTTTCAAATATTTCACAACCCTTGCCCAAAGAAAAACATTATTTGTCATTTTTGTGGCAACGTGCCTCCACGAAGGATATGAGACCAAGTAATTTCTTTTCTATAACTTAATTCACATTTTCAACATTTTAGTTCGTAAATTCAATTTTTTTCGTTTAAAAAAAATCCACCAATGTGGTCCTTTGTAGATTCATGCATTGTTTGACGATGTGTTTATAGGTCACACTGCTTGGAGTGCTCCTTAACATTCTAATAATATCAATGATTTGAAAATGGTTGACACGTGAATTTATTATGTTATTCGACATGCTACGGGTTGTTATGGAGCATCGTTATTAGGGTAAAATATTCATGCACATTCACCATGAAACATAGGCAAGTATGCCTTATAATAGTGGTGCACCAATGGATGAATCAACATAGCATCAATGATTCTACCCACTCACATTAGTGCATTGATATGACAAAAGTGTATGTTCCTACGATATGCAATGTATTGACATGGAATAGTGGCACCATTATTTGGTGTTAGGGATTATTTAATGCCCACTATTATACATAAGATATGTATGCCTCAAGATGGTGGTGCATGTGTGGATGACTTAGCATAACATAATATATTTGACTTATTTGATTTCTAAGCCTTAAGAGGTCTGTCTGAGGAAGTTTTTTTTTACATAGCACCTCTAACTCCTACTGCTTGCGAAATGTATCTGTCATACTTAAGGTTTCCTCGTCGTAGTTGATCCGAATTATTTTCGGAATGAAATGAAAGCAGAGATATTACAATGAAATACACACAAAAATTGCCAAAAATTTAGAAATACAACAATACATGATTTATATTAATGAAAGAAATGTACAGAGACTGTAAAACTACAGAGTGCAAGACTCGTTGGAATGGTGGTAGCTTTATCTCTGAGAAGAGATGTGACAGCTACGCTCATTCGCAAGAAGATGATTACAATGAGGATATGAAGGCATTTTTATGATAAACATGAATTCCAAAACCCTAGACATCCAAAAACCTAACCCTAGGAGATGAAGCGCCAAAAGTCATGTGGGCCTCGTTGGGGTAAGTTAGTACATTAACTTCCTGGGGTTGTAACTTTTGCATACGATCTTCGTCTTAGGCGTGTGATAGCCCATTGGAAAGGTCTTTTCGAGAAATATGAATTATGTCATCAAACTCTAACTTTGTCTACAATTTGACTGTGGAAAGCCAAGAAAACATTGTTTAGAGCCCAAAAATGGCCCTAAAAGTATGGAAAGATGTACTGACATCAAAACTTCTAAAATAAGCCAGTTGGAATAGGTGGGCGGCCACCAATATCATCTTGGATGTTGTGTGTTGGAGTTCCTTCACACACATATAGGATTTATTTCTCCAGGTTTTTCCTTGTTTATTAGTCATAATTAGTCATTATCCAATCTCCTATATTTTAGGGGAGAATTTTCCACCTGGAGAATATTCTCTTTCAATTGACACTTCAGTTTGACTAGTTGAGTTGAGTTTAGATGTTGCAATGGTTTTGTCACCATGCAACATTGGTATCATCACCAGCTAATGCGCACTTTCCTTTGGATCATCACCATACTGGTGCATTACCCTTGACTCCCTGACTTAACTCCTCACTACTCTTTGTTCAGTCAATTAATTAAAGACTAGTTGACTAGTTAACTCAACTAGGTGGTCGTTCAGTCCTGTAACTACCTGAGAGACTAGACTAGGTGGAAGTTTATTCATGTAACTGTTGGTGTGTTTCCAGATCACTCTAGACCACCACTATGGTGCATTGGTTCTCCTATGGTGCGCACTCATTGAGTTATACATAGTATATCATGTGTAAATTATTCATTAATCATAATGGTTAATGAGAATTCTTTCATTCTTCCTCTCCTTCTTCTTCTTTCTCCAATTTTCTCTGTAAATGTGTGTATTATTGTTTATATGGATCTATTTTGTGCAGTTTCAACACATTTACATGGTATCAGAGTCGACGGACTGCTAAGCAAAATCTACACCAAAAAAAATTGCAGGTACAAAAGATTGAAGACAGCGGAAAGATGGATTTCCAAAAAGAATTCATTCTTACACCTTACAACTATTTTTCATAGAAGGAGAAAATAGCCATACATATTCAAACCAGAGGGTTGTATAGGTTAACTTTGAATACAAATACAGAACCGACATTAACCATAGAAAAATCCAAGTACTTAAATCGCATGGATGAGGCACTCGGAACAATTTGCAATCTAATTTCTCCCGATCTCATTTTTCACATATCTTCCTGTAAGACTCCCAATGAAGCCTGGACCACCTTGGAAGGGCTCTTTGGAAAATAGGATTAGATGAGGGGACACATGCTGGAGGTGGAACTGCTCACATTGGATCCAAAAAGCTTCGACAATATCCAAGATTTCCTTACAAAATTCAAGGATTTACTATCGCAACTCAAAGCTTGTGGGGTTGATAAATCGAAGGAGGAGAAAAAAATGGTTCTCACCATTCTCTCCAATATTGGTCTTGAATTCTCTATATTTGTATCCATGTTCCATTCTGTCAAATTTGCCTCTAGAGCCACCTGGAAGATGCCTTCTCTTGAGGACTTTATCGAATCCCTGACACAAGAGAAAACCAATATCATCAACATGGGCACAATCAAAGGCCCAAGGGTGCATGCACTCACTGTGCATGATGGAATCCACAAATATCGGAAAAAGATAAATGGAAATCTCATGCACATCAGAAGAAGGAAGGGTACACAAAACCCTTCACCGATGCCTCTGGATCCAAAGGGGAGAAATGTTTGTACTGTCACAAAGGATTCCATCCAAAATCTGCATGCATGCAAAATAAAATAGATCTAATGTCTCAAATACTTCAGAAAAATAACCTTGGAGATCGCATCCCCGAGGGTGCCAAGAAGAAGAAGCCAGAAGATCTGAATTCCAAGAAAGGCAATTGTAGCCATGCCTTGATTGCCATCAACTCCTCTCCCAATGCTTGAATCGTAGATTCAAGAGCATCACATCACATGGCTACCTCAAAAGCAGTACATTCTTCTTTGGATGCATGCAAAGGTCCTCCTATTCTGATGGGGGACAACTCTTCTGTCGAAGTCACCAGCAAAGGAAGGATTGAACTCACCAACAGAAGCTTCAAGAATGTGTTGCACGTTCCCAAACTTTCTATCAACCTTCTCTTTGTGTATCATATGAAGAATTCTGACACCGGAAAGAAAGTCATATTCACACCAAATTTCGTGGACATCTACGACATGAAAACCAACTCCAAGGTTGCTACCGGTGAGGTAAATCATCAGTCTAGATTGTATACTTTTTTTGAATTCATTGAACCTGATTCTGCTTTACTTCTTACTCATGCTGATGAAAGTAGTGGGATATGGCATGAAAGGTTTGGACATTTGAATTTCAGATACATGCAACAAATTAGAAAGAAAATATTGGTTGATGGTCTACCAGACATCCATTTCTCCAAGGGAGTATGTGAGGGATGTGTTCTCGGAAAACACACTCAAGAGAAATTCGACAAAGGAAAGTCTTTGAGAGCTTCTGCACCTTTAGATATGATCCATGGTGACCTTATGGGTCACTTTGCGCATCCATCCATTAGCAAAGCAAGGTTTGTTCTCATTTTTTTTTATGATTTCTCACGTTTTACTTAGATCTACTTTCTAGGGAAAAAGTTTGAGGTCTTTCAACACCTCAAATATTTCAAAGACTTGGTTGAGACACAGTCTAGAAAGAAGATCAAATTCCTTTGAATTGATAACGGGGGAGAGTATGTAAATCATGAGATCCATAATATTTTCCATGAGGCAGGAATTTAGTTGCAGCATATTGTTCCCTATACTCCGCAGCAAAACGGAGTTGCAGAGCGAAAAAACAGATCTTTAAAGGAGATGGCATCTTGCATGTTGCATGCAAAGTCACTACCATAGAGACTATGGGCTGAAGCACTTAATTGTGAAACATACATCCAAAACTGATCTCCCCATAGATCTGTCAAGGATAAGACCCACTACGAGGCTTGGAGTGGCCTCAAACCGGAAGTGACCCACTTTCGCATTTTTCGTTCACGTGCATGGGCGTGGATTCCCTCTAAAAAGAGGAAGGCAATTGATCCACAAAGCATTGAGTGATTTTTTGTTGGATACCTCGACGGTGTGAATGGATATAGGCTTATTGATCTTTCCTCAGACTGGCTCATCATTGAGTGAAGTGTCCAATTCGAGGAAAGTGTATCGCATGCACCTCAACAGCCGCATGCAAACACCTTCATTCTTCCACCTGTCCGAGATGATGAGCATGCACATGCCGACTCTTATTTGAAAGAGAGTTCTGATTCATAGGACTCAGATGATTCAGATTCAGAGTCAGTATAGTTGGATGCAGAGTCAGAGCATCCATATGCAGTTGTAGAGCCAGAGAGAAGGCCCAAGTGGGCACAGACTACTCTTCAAGATGCAATGGATCTCATTGGTGATCCAGACGACACTAGGAGGACTCGATCTAATTTCGAGGAGCCTCTTGTGGCTCTCACTTCCACTAAACCATTTCCCTCTAAGCATATTTTCTTGGTTCAGTCTTCAGATCCACAGTCTTATGGTGAGGTTGTTGGAAATCTCTGTTGGGAATCCTCCATGTAGGAGAAGTACAACTCCCTCCTTGAGAACCATACTCAGGATCTGGTTCCCCTTCCTTCTGGGAGGAAACTTGTCAAATGTAGATGGGTCTACAGGACCAAGAGCGCAGCGGATGGACAGATCAGTAGATACAAATCCAGGCTTGTCGCCAAAGGATTTCAGCAGGTTCATGGTATTGACTATGATGAGACCTTCACTCCAGTAACGAATATGGATTCCATATGATTGGCACTTTCCATTGCAGCAGCCAAGGGATGGCAAGTCCATCAGATGGACATGAAGAATGCATTTCTTCATGGTGATCTCTCTGAGGATATCTACATGGAGCAACCCTAGAGATTTATGCAGGACTCATCTTTGGTTTGTCGACTGAAGAAGTCTCTTTATGGCCTCAAGCAGGCTCTGAGTGCATGGTATGCCAAGATGGAATCCTACCTATTGTCACAAAACTTTGTACGTTGTAAATCAAACCCAAATGTCTACATGCTCAGGACGGTTGATTCACTTCTACTTTTAGTTCTGTATGTTGATGATTTTTTTATCATAGGTTGCTCGACTTCAGCAATTGTTGTAGTCAAGAGGATTCTACATGACAAGTTTTTTATGATGGACATGGGTCTGCTACACTTATTCCTTGGAATCAAGATCAGTCAGTATGCATCAGGCATCAAACTATCTCAGGCCAAGTATGCACGAGATCTCCTTGAGAGATTTCACATGACAGATTACAAGTCTGCTCTGAATCCTTTCCTATCAGGAGTCAAACTTGAGGATGGTGGAGAGACTCCACTGGTTGACAGCACACTATCTAGACATCTAGTGGGGAGCTTGTTGTATCTCACACACTCTAGACCAGACCTCTCCTATGTAGTTGGCACAGTTTCTAGGTTCATGCAGGAGCCGCATGAGCTACATTAGAAGGTTGCAAAGTGTATCCTTCGATACGTACAGGGCACCATAACCTTTGGGATTCATTATGTAGAAAAATCTACATAAGATCCCATCGGGTTTACTGATTCTGACTGGGCCGGTGATAGAATTGATTGACAGTCCACATCTAGTTACTCACTTGGTCTTGATTTTGAGCCTATATGTTGGTCGAGAAAGAAGCAAGACACCATTTCTCTATCTTCATTCGAGGCAGAGTACAGAGGGGTAATTAACATAACCATCCAGGATATGTGGCTATAACATTTTCTCACTGAGTTGGGCATTCAGTTTCATTGGTTGATCATCATCTGGTGTGACAACCGAAGCACTTTGAAGTTCTGCAGAGATCTAGTTCAGAGGCAGTGGACGAATCACATCAAGATCCACATGCACTACATCTGGTACTTATTACGTGAGGGGATCATTGACTTACAGTTATGTCCTTTAGCAGAATAGACAACGGACATCTTCACCAAGACCTTCACTAAGCAAAAGCTTCATTCTCTATGAAGTCATCTTGGAGTGAAGGACACAGTTTCCTAGCAACTGCAGTTCTTCTTTTTACATACATTGTACCTTGAGGGGGGGGGGGTTCCCATGAGGTTTTCCCTATTTCCTCACTTTATTTCAATGTATCTTTTGTATTTGGGTACCTAACATGGCCTCGTTGTCGGGACCCATTCTTTATTTTCACCATAGTGATGTTCAAGGGGGGTGTTGGAGTTACTTCACACACACCTAGGATTTCTTTCTTCTAAGGTTTTTCCTTGTTTATTAGTCATAATTAGTCATTATCCAGTCTCCTATATTTTAGGGGAGAATATTCCACTTGGAGAATATTCTCTTTCAGTTGACACTTCAGTTTGACTAGTTGAGTTGAGTTTAGATGTTGCATTGGTTCTGTCACCATGCAACATTGGGATCATCACTAGCTAATGCGCACTTGCCTTGTGATCATCACCAGACTGGTGCATTACCCTTGATTCCCTGATTTAACTCCTCACTACTCTTTGTTCAGTCAGTTAATTGAAGAGTAGTTGACTAGTTAACTCAACTAATTGGTAGTTCACTCTTGTAACTGCCTGAGAGACTAGACTAGGTGGCAGTTCACTCCTGTAACTGCTTGTGTGTGTCCAGATCACTCTATACCACCACTATGGTGCATTGGTTCTCCTCCAGTGTGCACTCATTGAGTTATACAGAGTATACCATGTGTAAATTATTCATTATTCATAATGGTTAATGAGAATTCTTTCATTCTTCCTCTCCTTCTTCTTCTTTCTCCAATTCTCTCTGCAAATGTGTGTATTATTGTTTAGCTAGATCTATTTTGTGCAGTTTCAACATATTTACATTGTGTAGGGCTTTAGGACAGCCTTATAATTGTAGAACCCACAATTACAAAGAAATGTCCCCATTACAGAGAAATGTGTTGAACTGAAAATTGTCTAGATGAGCCAGTTGGAATTTGGAATAGGTGGGTGGCCATCGATATCCACCTGGATCAATCCTACCCCCTTAGAAAGCAATGGTCTCCATTGCAATGAGTTCTCGGGGAAAAGGGGAAATCATTGTCTGAATCTGAATTTTGATGAGTTGCATGCCTTGTTGGAGAAGTTGCACTGCTTGGCCCATGGAAGGCTATACCGAACCTGTTGTTGGCAGGGTTCAATCTGTTCCACCAACATGTTGTCTCTGGGATTGGAGGGGCATTATGTAGGCACCATCGTAGGTGAAGAAACAATTTATGCAATATGCTTCTGCTGGATAGAAGGTGTTGAGGTTGCAATGGTTACAGTGGCCTTATGTGCATCCTTTGAACAGACTGTGAAGAGGATGAATTTTGCAGTATGAGAGATTACCTTGCGGAATTTTTTTGGTGGAGCAATAGTCGAAACTACCTCTGGTATCTTGTAGAATTGACCCCCGAGAGTAATAATGACACTATGGAGTTGAGACTCATAAACAGCATGATGTTTCCGCATATACGGTTGGCTGAAAAAAACATCACAGACATCAAGAGGGGCAACATCACACACTACCTCGTCCTTGAAGGGTTAGATTCTATAGGACATGCAATATTGTTGGCCGGCATGGAGATCTCTTCCCTGGTGAAGCCACCCAATGTTGTATGGTTGCAGGTGTGGTGTTTTCGAGAACCTCGATTGTTTGATGACCTCAACTGAGATGAGTTTCTTTTGGATACCACTATAAACAATGAAATGCAACGGGGTCCCCTTCACCCACATATGTGAATGGAATAGGTGCTCCCACTCTTCAGGATCTACTGGATCTTCTGGTTGAATTTTTGTGGTCACGATAGTAATAGTGGGGTATGCGTCAATGATATGTATGTTTTCAATATTTTCTGGATCAAATTTTGAATCAAAGTTCGGCTCCTTGTCTTTGACCTCGGCCACCAATTATTGTTTCGAGCGACATTCATTGGTGTTGTGCTAGGGGATTTTGTGGAAGTCGCACCACTTCCTAGTGTCATTCTTCATATTTCCTTTACCATTATTTTCTTGTGTCGTGGACAGGTTATCTGGATGTTGTTGGTTAGGGTCATCTTTACCATGCTTTGGTTGTTGCATATTTGCAGACCCGAACTCCCATTTGTTCTAGTGCCTAATTTTTTGCTCGTTTTGATAGCATATCGATAAGCAGCTCCCAATGATGAGATGTTTAGGAAATCCATTTCAGTTTGGATGTACCTATGCAGAGCCCCACGGTATTTCATAACCAAATGTCGTTCATATTCTTTGATACCCAGCTTGGTGTGCAAGGTATGGAAAGTATTTGTGAACTATGACATTGTTTGGCTCTTCTCTTGTCGCAATGTGGTCCATCTCATGTATTGGTCTTCATAGTTATCAACAAGGTAGTATTGTTCCTTGACCACTTCCACAAAAAAATCCCAAGTGGGCTCAGCCCCATATATTCCATATTCCTCTATGGAAATTTGCTCCCAGTAAATTTCCCACCAATATTTGACATGGGGGAGAGCCTTGAGAAGTGAGAAGGTGATCTTTCCATGTCAGAAAAATTGTGAACAGAGAAATAACCTTCCAGCAGATTTAACCATTTTTCTAAGGCATCCACATCTATCTAACCTTCAAATACGGGAATATCAAAATTAAGTTGTACCTTGAAGGGAGAGGTTCCTCCAAAGTGGTCGCTTGATGAAGATGTGTTTTTTGCTATTGGTAGGTGTTGAAGGATGTGGGAATAATTCTCCATCATTTCATCCCTATGTCATACGAGAGCTTTCTCCAGCAACAGGTTAATAGAATCTTATGCTCTGTCATTTTTCTTTTCTACCACCATAGAGGGTTTCTTGGGTGTGTGAGAGTGATTTTACTCAAGAGAGACAAGCTCGAGACCCAACTTGATATACTCGGACCTCGTCGAGGACATGCACTAAAAAACGATCAAGAGCAGCCTGCTCTAATACCACTGATTTGGATTATTTTCGGAATGAAATGAAAGCAGAGCTATTACAATGAAATACACATAAAAATTGCCAAAAATAGAGAAATACCACTGATCCGGATTTCTATTATTGAAATAAATGTACACATACTGTAAAAATATAGAGTGCAAGACTCATTAGAATGGTGGCAGCTTTATCTCTGAGAAGAGACGTGATGGCTATGCGCATTCGCAAGAATATGATTACAATGAGGCTCTGAAGGCCTTTTTATGATAAACATGAATGCCAAAACCCTAGACATCCAAAAACCTAACCCTAGGATATGAAGCGCCAAAAGTCATGTGGGCCTTGTTGGGTGAGTTAGTACATTAACTTCCGGGGGTCGTAAATTTTCAATAAGATCTTCGTTTTAGGCATGTTATAGCCCGTTGGAAAGGTATTTTTGAGAACTACGCATTGTTCCATCAAACTCTGACTTTATATACAATTTGAATGTGGCAAGCCAAGAAAACATTGTTCAGAGCCCCAAAATGACCCTAGAAGTATAGAAAGATGTACTGACATGAAAACTTCCAAAATAAGCCAATTGGAATATGTGGGAGGCCACAAATATCCACCTAGATGTTGTGTAGGGATTCAAGACATCCTTGTAAGTGCAAAAACCACAATTACAAAGAAATGCCCCCATTACAGAGAAATGTGTTGAACTAAAAATTGTCCAGATGATCCAGTTAGAATTTGGAAAAGGTGGGTGGCCATCGATGTCTGCTTGGATCAGTAGTCCACTAAGTCTCTAGGTTCCTATTTCTCCATGATCCACCAATTGTGAATCCTAGCCCTTATATCTCCCCTCATGCAGAAACCCTAAGGTTGCATATTGTCCTTAATTACATTAAATATGATATGAAATGTTTTATCAAATCGGATGGTATATATCTAAGCATATACAACATTAAATTCTTTATTGCAGGGTGCATATTGTTTTCCAACTAAAACATCCCCCTGTCTTTCAAATCTAACAGATCATAGATTTGAAAATTCTTCAAGATCCATTATCTCTTCTAGTGTTTGGAATTGTGAAATCATAATTTTAGATTTACAATGAAAAATATGCGCTTTACTGCGGGGTTCATATTGTTTTCCACCTAAAACATCCCCCTTTCTTTCAAATCCGACAGATCACAGATTTGCAAATTCTTCAAAATCCATTATCTCTTTTAGTGTTTGGAACTGTGAAATCACAGTTTTAGATTTACAATGAAAAATGTGCCCACTTGAAAGGATTAAAAACGTCTCATGGAAGTGGGGAAGCTCAAGGGGTTATCTCAACCAATGGGCGTCGACGTTTCTAGCATTTGACTAGTTTTGTGTTAGGATGTGTGTGGTTGGGTAAAGTGCATTACTCTACATCGACTGGTTTACTAGGGATGCCATCAACGGATGTGGGGAAGCATCCCTTGGGTTTCCCTGCAAGGTTTTCCTTGGAAAACAAAAGTTGTTGAGTAGGGTTACTAAGTATCATATACGTATCTCTCCTACTTTGCAAACACGCTATGCAGGGTGTGTTTTTTTCTAATATACTATTTCTTATAGAGGTTCTTTTGGACGGGTATGTGTTTTTTCTAATCTACTCTTTGTTATAGAGGTTCTTTTGGACTCTTTAATGTTAATTAATGAGTATTAGTTTAGAATAAATTGATATTCACTATAGGATCCAAATTGGGGACAACTTAAAGAGTGTAGGATTGATTAAGTTATGGGAACTGGAAACATGAAAAGAATGAAGCAAATAATGAAAATAGATATACACAAAACAAACTAGATTGAATATTGTTTGTATAATTGTTTGAATTTCATATAACCACCATGATTTGGGCACCAATTCATTGAATCATAGTCTTTATGTTGAACTGATGCCAACAAGGGTATCATTGATGTGAGGGTTGTCCACAAGGGACCCATTAATGAGGAACTCATTGAACAATGATTTGTTGACAAAAGGATGGTTGATGAGGTGTTCATTGAAAAGAAGAGGCATCGAAAAGCATGCCATTGAAAAGGGAGTTGTCAAGATGAGGGGCAACAACAAGTTGGTTGCCAACAATTCAGCCATAAATAAGTAAGACATCAACAAGAGTTTCATTGACAAGAAAAATGGGATCATCATCATGGATGTCGACAAGAGCATCATAGACAACCAAGGTATTGACAAGAGCATGATCAACGAGCAAGTTGTTGGCAAGAGTGTTGTCAACAAGTGGATCATCGACAAGAGTATTTTCAAATTCAACAAAGCATTTGTCCACAATGGTTGCCAATGTCAATGAAAGAACACTCCATAAATTTGTTGTCAACGATGATATAGTGTTGGGATAAAAAAATGAAGCAAAAAGCATACACATGGTAGCATAATTTTGCATATCAATTAATTTTGAGAATGGGTTTACTGCCTTTGCATAAGTTGTTAAAAGTGAGATCTTGTATTTTATGACTCCTTTAAAGATTTATTGTTTGTCCTATGAAAAATATAATAATACTCATAATTATTTCATTATAGATTGAGTTTTTAACCAATATACCAATGTGTGACCTTGCAACTTGCATAGTGTTCAAAGTTGAAGAGTTATGATTATGAGGTGTTAACCAAATAATACAGAGAGAAAGGTAATAATAGAGAAAATTAAGTAGATCTAGCTTAGCTTGGTTGGTTCAAGGAGAAATTGTTATCTTTCTCACCCAGATTCAAATTTGGTTTGTAACATGTTTCACTCTTCGCTAAATATTCTTTACAACTTGAAGGGGAGAACGGATCAGTTTTGGACACACAGAAAAATGCTTGATAGGGGAGAGAAAAATTAAACCACTTCCACAGCTACACTGATAGGGAAAATCATTTATCCATTTGAGTGTTATGGTAGTTGGAAGGAGGCATTGCATGTGTCTTGAGCGTATTGTCTCCCATGTCATTCTTTAGAGAGATGAAATACATCCTAGAGGGAATTTGTGTGGCATTGTAGCTCTTGGGGAATGGTAACGACCTCTAGTTGGTGAGTTGTTTTCCCTCCAAGCCTCTGGGACAATAAAACAAAGGAGACACAACAGAGGGGAGCTCGGTCGTTTGGGAAGAGAGTGGATCTAAGTGCAAGAAGAAGGGTTCGAACAACAAACCAAAAACAATACCTCTCTAGTTCGAGTAGGAAGGTAGTACTAGTTCATGCAAGAGGAAGAGGAGTTGCCAACCAGTATTGTAGTCCACACCATTTAGTATCATAATCTCTTTACCCACTGCACTTTGAAATGAGATATTTTCATTTTCTCGTTTATGTACTACAGAAATCCTTCAACAAAATCAAACAGGTGAAGCAACTTGAACCCGACGTGAATCGAACACTCAACCTTCTAATCTGGAGTCAGACGCGCTACCATTACACCATGGATCAAATGTTGTTACGCTTGTATTCCTACGGCCAAATACAAAATCCATTTAATAACATTTAACTTATTTCGTTGAATGATACAATGTAGTACAAAATCCATTTAATAACATTTAACTTATTTTGTTTAACTATACAATGCGGTGAACGTGGATTGAACACGCGACCTTCAGATCTTCAGTCTGATGCTCTCCTAATTGAGTTATCCCCGCAAATTAAAATTACAAATTAGTTGAAGCTTCTTTAATGTGTACTTGTAATTGGATGTTCAATGATAGGAATAACCAAATGATTCTTGATGAGCATTTCAACAAATGGATGCCCAACTGTGCCATCCCCACAAAATTGAAATTGCGGACTATTTGAAGCTTTACTTTATTCTCTGAAATTACACAGCGAAATTGACTTGAAGTATTTGAACATGGCCTCATCCTGTTTCTTTGGAATGAGAGCTATGAATGTCGAATTGAGAGCCCCTAACACTTTTTGAACCGCCTAGATTCTTCCACCACTTTTAAGAGGTCATTTTTCAAGAAGATCTAAAAGCCCAAATAGAATTTGATTGAAAGTCCATATGACCCTAGACTCTTCCCTCTCTTGAAGGATTATAAAATAGATTTAATTTCTTCTTGAGTAATCTCAGGCTCCAAAGTTGCATTCATGTCCTCATTAATCATTCTTGGAACCAATCTGACAATTTTCATGATCTTCCCTATATTTTCCTCTTCTAACTCTTTAAGCAATGATTTGAAGTTATTTTTACATGCCTATGTTTTTTCCTATCCTTATAACCATTAGGAAGGACAATATCCCATAAAGTATTCACCTTCTTCCTATATTTTACAAAATTATGGAAACATTTAGTGGTATTCTCACCTTCCCTGAACCACAAAGCCTCTCTTTTTAATCTCCATGCAATTTCATCTTTTCTAGAAGATCTTGTTTCTATCATGTATAGATTTTAACTCCTTTAGCTCTTCCTCTAAGAAGGTACCTACAACATTGTTGTCAAAAAGAGCTTGAATCTCGACTTCAACTTCCCTAAGATCCTTTTTTTATTTATAATTCTGGGACTTATCCCAATATTTCAGAACAATATTTATCCTTGAAATGTTATTAGTGAACTACTGCATTGTCGTGACCCCTTCAATATCAATGATAAGAGACCAATTAGTGGTGATCAGATCCCTGAAATCATCCTCATGGAACCAAGCATGATTGAATTTTACAGGACTGGGTCTTCTCTTCAAATTTCATCTTCAATAACATGGTAAGATGATATGTTTCCCCTCGTATCGAAGATGGCTTACTTCATGACAATTTCCACAACGAAATGGGATCTTCTAGTAATCCAATTTTTGGGAGAAAGCTCGAGAACTCCATACTATTTCCATTTCAATTGAAAAACCTTATTTAAGTTCAATTTCTACCATAATGAAGTCAATCATCATATCATGTACTAACATGTATTACCATGCTTTCGGCACCAATTCATTGAATCGTAGTCTTTATGTTGAACTGATGTCAACAAGGGCATCATCGATGTGAGGGTTTTCCATAAGGGACCCATCAATGAAAAACTCATTGATAAATTATTTGTTGACAAAAGGATGGTTGATGAGGTGTTCATTGACAAGAGGAGTCATTGACAAGCATGCCATTGAAAAGGGTGTTTACAAGATGAGGGGCATCAATAAGTTGGTTGCCAACAATTCTATCGTACATAAGCAGGACATCAACAAGAGTATCGTTGACCAACAGAATGGGATCATCATCATGGATGTTGACAAGAGCATCATAGACAACCAGGGTATTGACAAGAGCATGATCAACGAGCAAGTTGTTTACAAGAGTGTCGTCAACAAGTGGGTCATCGACAAGAGGGTTGTCAAATTCAATGAAGTAGTTGTCCATAGTGGTTTCCAATGTCAATGAAAGAACACTCCATAAAGTTGTTGTCAATGATGATATAGTGTTGGGATAAAACATGAAGGCAAAAACATACACATGGTAGCATAATTTTGCATATTAATTAAGTGTGAAAATGGGTTTAATGTCTTTGCATAAGTTGTTAAAATCAAGATATTGTGTTTTATGACTCCTTTAAAGATTTTATTGTTTGTCCTGTGAAAAATATAAAAATACTCATAATTATTACATTATAGATTGAGTTTTTAACCAATATATCAATGCATGACCTTGCAACTTCCATAGTGTTCAAACTTGAAGAGTTACGTCTATGAGGCATTAACCAAATAATAGGTCTAACTTGGTTGGTTCAGGTAGAAATTGTTATCTTTCCCACATAGATTCAAATTCTCTTTGAAACATGATCCATTCTTTGCTATATTATCTAATGATACTTGAATTGAGTAAAGGATAAACACACTTATTGATATAGAATTATTATGTTACAAACCCCTCTACCAAACCCTAAAGAACCCACAAACCCAATTGTTAGTAAACATGTGGCAATGGGAGTGTTGGATCATTCTCTAATATACGATCTACGCATTCCCTCAAAATATTTCGAGATATTAGATGCAATATTGTTCGAACCGTTCGATTGGGAAGTAATCGAACAGACCTTCCACTCCCACGGGGATCAAACTTGTTAGCACTCTGTAATTTCTCAAGTTGAAGAAGAAATGGGCAGAGATAACTACAAAACCACTTTGGAGTCAAGGATCTAGCCCTCCAAGACTCACAGAGGGATCTCTCTGTATGATTTAGATTTGTTTGGATTGGATGTTAGGCTAGTTATAAGAGTACAAGGTTTTTTGGTTTGTTTTAAAATGTTTGGTTGGAACAGCAAGGGAAAACCATTAGGCAATCGAGTCACAGAGGCCTAATCCAATCAAGGCAAGTTCTACAGAAAACGTAACAGGGAAATATAGGCACTTTTGTTGGATTCTTTGAGGTTGATTTTGGATTTGGAGGATAAGATGAGAGGACCGGGTAATAATAGGGCAATCAAGAATCATGGAATTAACCGTTGAGCAGAAAACATTGATAATTATGTCAAAGCTAGAAACAGAGTGTATGTCTCAACAAATTTTGTTCTTTAAACCTCTTAGCATAATTAAGAATGTGAATAACTTAAGAAATACAATGGAAACAAATTACAGTGAATAAAATCACTTCACCACCAATATTGACACATGAATCTTGTAACTGTTGTGATTGTATTATTAGATTGATGAACACACGAGGCTCTGTGAGCTGCTTTACAATCTGGATCTTATTCTATGAAAAGGTCTCAACTGAACAACCCCTAATACATTTGAATTATAAAAATATATAGAAAAATTATCCCCCGGGATCAGGAGGTCGAATTCAAAAACCTGGCCAAAGATAGAAACAAATCCCTCAAAGTTATGAACTGTCTGCCATGAAAAAAGGGTTGAGTTGCTGAAAATAGGGGTCAACTCAGACGCTTGTATCTTCCAAAATATGATAGTTGTGCGAAAAATGAAAGAGGTTATTGTATATGAATCCGTCCTAAGTAAAAATCTCTCTCGGTTTTTCCAAATTCATCTCCATCTTTCCAAAACATCTGTCGTAAAAACATGACAAAAACAGGAAAAATGGAAACCTGAAAAATAGTGCTCATAGATGGCTTTGATTCTCCCAATTCCTAATACCTGTGCAAAAACTGAGAGAGGTTATTTAATTTAAACCCCTTAAGGATAAAAACCTCTCTCTGTTTCTCAAAAATCCTTCTGTTTTTCCCGAAAATGCTCTTGGAAGACAGGTGTTCAAACTGTGTGAAAGCAGTTTTTGATTAGCGGGAAAGTGTCTGAGATCACATGGTGATGACATGTGTCCAAGTGGAAACCAC
>ML812281.1:53794-101082 GCA_009831015.1 Picea engelmannii
ACCCCCCCCCCCCCCCTCTTGTTAAAGTTAGGATGGATGGGGGGTCTGGAAAAATAGTATGTCGTTGATTTTATTTTTTGGGATATGTGTGTAAGGTAAATGTTTTTGTTTTTATTTGTTTTGTTTTAATAATTTTGTTTTATTCATTTTTGTTTTTATTTTTATTTATTAATTAATTTTACGTGTTTTCATTTATTTATGTTTTGTTATATTGTTTTTATTTATTATTTATATGCATTTTTTTTATTTTTTTTTATTGTTTTTATTTTTAATTAATGTTTAATTTTGTTTAATATCTTTTTAATTTAATTTATTATTACACTAACCTAATTGCTAACTATTTAATTAATTATTGTTAATTAGTTACAAGCCTAGGTTTTAATTAATTAGTAATTAATTTATTATTAACAACCCTAACCTAGTTTTACTAATCTAACTACACTAATCTAATTAAATTAACTTTATTAAGCTAATTAATATGAACAATGCCACTAACATTTATTATTAACCTATTGTTTTTAGCCTAAGCCTGTTTATTCATGTAGGGACAAAATTGGCGGAGGGGTGAAGAAATAAAGGGCAATGGAATGAAGGGTGCAACATGGTGATGAAGGATCGGGCGAAATGGATGGAGGGAGAAGTGAAACCAACCGAGCCAGCAAGCTAGATGTCTTCCTCACGAGAGCAATGCCAACTAGACAGTTGAAGAATCAAATCACCTATGATTATAGGACCCTAAAAAAACTAAAAAGAAATACTAACAACCTATGATCGTACAATGTACTTATCTTTTCTGCTTCAACAAAATCAAACTAATAAAAAAGACTAACAACAAAAGATCATACTCATCGGATGAAGGGACTTGAACGTGATGTGAATCGAACATGCAACCTTTTGATCTAGAGTTAGACACGCTGCCATTGCGTCATGGATCCAATGTTGTTATCGTTTCATTCCTACGACCAAATACGAAAGCCATTTAATAAAATTTAACTTAATTCGTTGAATGATACAATGCAGTGAGTGTGGATCGAAGACATGACCTTCAAATCTTCAGTTTGACGCTCTCCCAACTGAGTTATCCTTGCAAATTGAAATTACAAATTAGTTGAAGCTACTTTAGTTGATACTTGGAATTGGGTGTTCAATGATAGGAATAACAAGATGATCGTTGATGAGAATTGCAACAAATGGATGCCCAATTGTGCCATCCCCGCAAAACTGAAATTGCATAATAGTTGAAGTTTTACTTTATTCTTTGAATGGGTGTTCAATGATAGGAATAACCACATGATCGTTGACAAGTATTGCAATCGTTGACAAGTATTGCAACAAATGGGTGTTCAATGATAGGAATATTGAAAGGTGTTCAATTATATTGGAGAAATAGTGAAATATTGCAAATTACCTAACATTATTGTTACTCCAAGCAAGTAACTGTAAATAACTCACAGTTTAAATTTCATGTGGTTCCATGGTCTCGTGGTGAGGACATTGGACTCTGAATCCAGTAACCCGAGTTCAAATCTCGGTGGAACCTCCATGTTTTGTTTTAATGTGGGAGGAAGGTATGATTTTATCATCATAGGAGTCGAGCAGGAAGTTAAAATACCACAAAGAATCTTTGAGAGTTCCAAGTTTGAAACTCATCTTTGAGGGTTTGAGATAATTGTAGTCCTTATGACTCGCTTCCTTCATTAAAACAAGGGAATCCTCTCCAGGGGGTCTCATATCTCCTCAAGTTCTAGCCTCCTGTTTGTCAATCCTGAAGGACGTCTCTCCCATGTGAATTTGAAACTAAAGAGGAATCCTTTCTGAAGGAAAGTCTCTAAGCAACCAACTCTCTCTTAGATCAGGCCCACTCTGAGTCTGCATGCTCCCTTTGAATCTTGACTCCCTCTTAGGCTATATATTTTGTTGAGAAACTTAGACGGATAGGACGTAAGCCTAAGTTCCCTTATAAGCTTTGCAAGGGAGATCACCTTACTCATTTGTGCCCTGGCATTCCAAAGGTACAAAGATTGTGGTCCCTGTCTGCAAGCTCTTCTGATTCTGAGTCTTTTGAGGTTTCCTCACGGTCTATTCAGCCATTGGTTGAGAAAGTGGTCATGCCGATGCAGTCATTGGTTGATCCCACTCCTCTTTTGAGGGGTGAGGTGCCTTTAGACCTTGTATTCTCTCAGCCTATTCAACCATTGGTTGAGAAAGTGATCATGTCGATCCAGTCATTGGCTGATCCCACTCCTCTTTTGAGGGGTGAGGTGCCTTTAGACCATGTAGTCTCTCAGCCTATTCAACCATTGGTTGAGAAAGTGATCATGTCGATGCATTCATCGACTGATCCCACTCCTCTTTTGAGGGGTGAGGTGCCTTTAGACCTTGTAGTCTCTCAGCCTATTCAGCCATTGGTTGAGAAAGTGGTCACGCCGATGCAGTCATCGGTTGATCCCACTCCTCTTTTGGGGGGTGAGGTGCCTTTAGACCATGTAGTATCTCAGCCTATTCAGCCATTGGTTGAGAAAGTGGTCATGCCGATGCAGTCATCAGCCGATCCCACTCCTCTTTTGGGGGGTGAGCTGCCTTTAGACCATGTAGTCCCACAGCCTATTCACCAATTGATTGTGAAAGTGGTCATGTTGATGCAGTCATCAAATGATCTCACTCCTCTCTTGGGGAGTGAAGTGTCTACCAACTATGTTTTTAGCGTTTCCAGTTCAGTACTTTCATAACAAGGGGGAATTCTGCTCGTTCTGAGTACACCTCCTCTAAGCCCTAGGATAGTTTCCTTTGACTGGAATGACCTTGTTGGTCCTCGTCTTCCTTCTGCTACACCTTGTCAAATAAGGGTTGAAGTTAATTCAACAAACATTTATCGATGTATCGTGGATGAAGGATCCTCTGCAAGTATTTTATCCTCCTCGGTTTGGAAAGTCTTGGGATCTCCCGAGCTTGTGTCTTCTTCGCATGAACTATTGGCTTTTGACAGACGTTCTAGTGAATATTTGGGGGTTCTTCCTCAATTACCTATCTCGTTAGGTGGGAAGACTGTCCTTGTTGACGTTATAGTGGTGCAAGGCCCGTTAGATTTCAATATGATTTTCGGGCGTGATTATGTATATGCTATGAACGTTGTGGTGTCTACACTTTTCCAGGTGATGCATTTCCCTCACAATGGAAGCATTGTCACTATCGACCAGCTAGCATCTGATAATCACCACCCTAATTCGGCGTTAATTCAAACTACCCCTTTATATGTTCCTAGTGTTCGAGTAGACTCCACCTCGCCACGGGTTCATTATGTGGCGTCTTATCCTCGGTGTTTAATTGCTTCTGAGCAGGAACTTGTGTAATCATGTTTTCCTTCTTGAGACTTGGAATCAGCAATTGATCCATTGGTGTATCCAATGGGGGCATGGGATCCCTTGATTCCCCCTCTTGGTCCAAGTAGGCTTGAGTATCCTTCTGAGTCTGATCTCGTTGTTTGTAGATCCTCAAGCCCTTGTGCTCATGACTCTTCGCTGATAGACTCTGCCAGTCCTGGCCAGAACCTCCATCATCATATGGAGTATGGTCAATTTACTTCACCCTTTGGGACTGTCGACCCTCATTTGCGTGATTTCTCAGATTTTGAATTGCCTTCAGATAAGACTATCCTTGAAGCCATGACTATGGTTTCTATACCGCGGGAGGACTTACACCGTGGTTTTTGTTTTCTTCCCTTTTGGGAGACTTCCCAAGTTGACTATCGAAGAGACTCCTGGTCTGAGCCTAGCAGCAGGCTCTACCTGAACCAGTTTCATACATGAGTTGTACCCCCCATGGAGTCTTCTTTAAGCCCTTTTCAGACTCCCTAAAGATGAAAAGATTGTCGAGTGACCTTGTTTCTTCACACTCATTAAATTGGTCCAGAAGAACGTTCCTCACACGGGTCTTCTTTTAAGCCCTTTTCAGACCCTCTAAACATGAAAAGATTGTCGAGCGATCATGTGGCCTTTCACGCTAGTTAAACTGAAATTTGAAGTCACGTCTATCTGGCGTTAGTTTACCCCTTTTTCAGTCTGGATGGTCAATTGTACGAACAAAGGTATACTCTAGAGGCCTCAAATCTCTAGAAGAGTATTCTCAGGTATAATTTTAACCCTTTTTCGGGCCTGAGGGACTAAATTTATGAAAAAGGAACCCCCACGGAGTCCATAGTTAAGCTCTTTTCAGACTCCCTAAAATGGAAAAGATCGTCGAGTGACCTTATTCTTTCACACTCGTTAAAATTGTCCAGAAGAACATTCCTGACGGAGTCCATACTTAAGCTTTTTTCAGACTCCTTAAAAATGAAAAAAATGTCGAGTGATCTTGTCTTTATCACACTCGTTAAAATGGTTTTGAATAGACGTCTTTTCGGTGCTAATTTACCCCTTTTTTGAACCGACTAAACTACTTTCGAAAAAGGTACCCTATCGGAGTCTCCTTTTACGTTTTTTCAGACTCTCTAAATATGAAAAACCGCCGAGCTTACCTTCTCTAGGCTCGTTAAACTTACATCGAAGGACATTACCATTGTGTGTCTTATTAATCGCATTTGCATACCCACATCTTTGGCCTAATGTCAGCACCATGTTGCTCTCAACTGAACCATCTAAAGAATTCCTTATACCCAAGCCCTGTAGCACTTTGCCTCTGTGTCTTGACTCCTTTGGCCCCTAAAGGATTTTTCACGAGTGCCCTTTTCTTGCATATGTCCCTTTTCCCTAAGCATCCCTATGTTCCATGTGCTTGGAACTAGTATGTTAGTGACACTCGATTTCTCCTTTGTAACGTAGCATTCTTTTATTCTTTTTCCAAAATTGTTGAAAAAGACAACAACAAAAAAAACAAATATACCCCAAAAAGAGGAAGGGAAAAGTATTTTCTTTGTATTGGCAGCACAATGAGTCACCCTTGGATAAAGCACATATTTCAGTTTGTTCGTCAAACCCTGGGATTTAATATGACCTTAGGAAGTTGTTCCCGCTACATTGAGTTGTGTCCTCCTCCGTTTGTTTATTCTTCCAAACATATGGAGATTTTGTGTTGCCTCCTGCCTCGTAAACTTATGTTAATGTCATGCTGCCTGAGTCTCATCTTTTGTCGTGCTATTATCCAAGGGAATTTTTTCTAAGCCTGAGTCGGCCCCTCTGTAGTTTGTCTCTTGCCCTCATGCCCAGCCATCCTCAAATTCCAATCAAGTCTTTGTTCGAAATCAATGAAGCCTTCAGTCTGATCATCAAGATTCTCTAGTCCATGACCGACGAGCCGTCGAAGATCTCTGGGTAGTGAATTCGTACACTCATATTACACTCCTACCTGAGTTTTGAAGATTTTGAAATTGTTGCTCGAGCTCTGAAGACCTCATCTCCAGCTATCAGGACTTATCAGCTTCTAGAATATGGATACTCTACATCTATATCTTTCTGATTTCGAGATGTAGCTCCACTGTGTATTGCTCGCGGCTACACTTTATATAGTTATATGACATGGATGTATAGTGTATTTGATTGGTAGCCATGATTTTATTTCATCTCAAGCATGGGTACGCCCGCCTCGGTGAGACAATTATTATTTTGCAGAAGGCACCTCTCGATTTCTGGTCCCTAGGCTCACTTGTTTGGAACGTTGGTGAAGATTGTTAATGTATTTCGGCCATCAAATGCTCTTCTGACCTCACACATTAGGGGGCATCTATTATAACCCTAATTTGCACCAGACATGCTTACCTAGCATCAGGCCATCTCAGATACCTTCTTTGCCAAAACACTATTGAACAACTCTTCTTAAAAACCCCTTTTATAAAGGTACACGCGCCCTGCTCCATTACTGCACATGTGTACACGCTAGCTAACCCAAGAGAGCCTATGTGTACCTACAAAAGCACGAAAAAAGGAAAGTTGTTGATGGAACACATAGCTTTGGGTAAGTTAACTAAACCTTTCGGCCATGCATGGCCAGTCATTCGACCAAATACCTAGCTCCTTCTAACCTATAAAAGAAGGGATAGGAGTCCCATTTGAAAGGAGGAAAATCATAGTAAAGAAACTATACTCGATTGAGCATTCCCTTTGTCCCAACCTTTAGCCATCCTTGTGTAAAGAGAAGTATAGAGCAAAGCAGTTGGAAGACAGTGAAAGAAGAGCCCAAGACCAGGATCGAGGAGCAGTAGCCGACTTTATCATTGTAAGGTATCATTGTGAAGTTAATAAAAGAATTGCTTTTCTCGTCCTGCCATATGAGATTGCCATTATTTGGATATTGATTGCTCCATCGATTAAATATCTAACCCATTAGTTCATAGATCAAATGCACGTGGAGTTCTTTGTTTGTCTTTTGTGAATGCAGGTCAGCATTGGGAGGAGAGTTGCAGTCAAAGAACGACCAAGCACGAAAAGGGATCGACATCAAACATGAAAAATAAGGTACGTCAACTTAATCTCTTGAGCCTTGTATTTATATATGAGTAATGGGGTTTTAGGCATGGGATGATGGTAAAAAGTAAGAATCTTTAGGTCATTTCTGCATGCATGATAAAACCCTTAGTGCTAGTCCATAGGAGGGATTTCCCACCCACAACAGAATTGGCGACTCCACTGGGGATCTCTTGGGTTTTCTAGGGATTTTTTATTGGGTATTTTAAAATTGGTTTCATTGCTTTTTTTTTTCTCTGCAAGAGTCTGAGTGTTCAGGGATTCTGGTTCTCAATACCAGTACTCCCTGCCTTGCTTACTAGACTGTTTCTTTTTCTGTTTTTGAAAAACTCAGAGTCATACGCACCCTGTAGAAGGGCATCCCGCATGTGCATGCGCCCTACCTTTAGTCAGCCCGCGTATGTACGCATGTTGCTGAAGTGTTACCTACATGTCTAAAAATCCATAAAATACTTCTCAGGAAGAGGTTGTCATCCTCTCCCCTGTCAGAAGTGATCCTTCTCAGGGGTCTTCTGGATCCTTTCCCGGTCTCTGTGTGTAGTCGGTAGTTAGGTAATACCTTAGGTTAGCTTTGTTTTGCTAAAGTTTCCTTGCATTTTTTTTCCTGTTAAGAGTAAGTTTATATACCTTTAAGGGGTTATGGTCTTCAATACCAATACTCCTTGCCTGAGATTAGCTGCTTGTCTTGCTTATTTTGAGGAGAAACAGGGGCACACGCGTCCTGTAGTAGTCCTACACGCGTGCATACACATCCTATCTTTGGGAAGCCTGCGTGTATATGCTAGTTGTTGAAGTGACAGTCGCGTGTCTGTGTGGAAAATTTTGAGGAGGCAGTCATCCTCTTCCCTGTCAAGTTTTTACTTCCCAGGTTTTTCTTGTTTTTTTCTGGTCTCTGTCATAAGAATTTTTAGCCTAGGTTGTATTCCAGCATAGCTTGCCTTCTGCTCAACCATGTCAGGTAGTGGATTCTCCCCTTGAACTTTCAAGCTCTCAAAAAGAGCACCCCCACTACCGCCTTTCATTGTAAATGGAGAGGTTCCTTCTTGAAGATCCTTGTCTGACAAATTAGAACATAATTGCAGAGATGAGACAAAATTTGGTACCTTACGCCAATTTATATATGCTACCTTGCCTACAAAGCTCAGAGTAAAAGAGTAACATCCTAATAGATTATTTTTTAATTGCTTCATCCTTTTATCCCCATATAGATCCGAAGATCTAATGTTATATGTCGATTTCAGGATATTTGACTTCTCTGATTGCTAAGCCTTAAGAGGACTATTTGAGGGAAGTTTTTTTGCCCATAATGCCTCTAAATCCTAATGTGTGTGAAATATATTTGTCATACTTAAGGTTTCCTCATTGTAGTCCACTAAGTCTCTGGGTTCATATTTCTACTTGATCCACCAATTGTGAATCCTAGCCCTTATATCTCCCCTCATGTGGAAACCTTAAGGTTGCATATTGTGCTTAATTACATTAAATATGATATGAAATGTTTTATCAAATCAGACAGTATATATCTAAGCATATACAACATTAAATGATTTATTGCAGGGTGCATATTGTTTTCCAACTAAAACATCCCCCTTTCTTTCAAATCTGACAGATCACAGATTTGCAAATTATTTGAGATCCATTGTCTCTTCTAGTGTTTGGAATTGTGAAATCACAGTTTTAGATTTATAATGAAAAATATGCCCACTTGAAAGCATTAAACATGTCTCATGGAAGTGGGTTCCATGTCCTCTATATTAGTGCTTTTATTTTATCAAATAAATTTAATACAGGGAAAATTTACAACTTGATTCATTTGTAAAATTGTGAAGTAGGGAAGCTCAAGGGGTTAGCTCAACCAATGGTCGTCAATGTTTCTAGCATTTGACTAGTTTTCTGCTAGGAGATGTGTGGTTGGGTAAAGTGCATTACTCTACATCAAGTGGTTTACTAGGGATGTCATTAACGGCTGTGGGGAAGCATCCCTTGGGTTTCCCCACAAGGTTTTCCTCAAAAAACAAAAGTTGTTGAGTAGGGTTTCTAAGTATCATGTATGTATCTCTCCTACATTGAAAATAACACTATGTAGGGTATGGTTTTTTTCTAATCTACTCTTTGTTATAGAGGTTCTTTTGGACAGGTGTGTTTTTTTCTAATCTACTCTTTGTTATACAGGTTCTTTTGGACTCCTTAATGTGGGTTCTTTTGGACTCTTTAATGTTAAAGAATGGGTAGTAGTTTAGAATAAATTGATATTCATTGTAGGATCCAAATTGGGGACAACTTAAAGAGAGTGGGATTGATTAAGTTGTTTTCAACGATGATATAGTGTTGGGATAAAAGATGAACGAAAAAACATACACATCAGATCTAAGTGCAAGAAGAAGGGTCTAAACAACTAACCAAAACCAATACTTCGCTAGTTCGAGTAGGAAGGTAGTATTTGTTCATGCAAGAGGAAGAGGAGTTGTGAACCAGTATTGTAGTCCACACCAATCAGTGTTGTAATATCTTTACCTGTTGCACGTTGAACTGAGATCTTTGCATTTTCTCATTTATGTACTATAGAAATGCTTCAACAAAATCAAACAGGTGAAGCAACTTGAACCCGACGTGAATCAAACATGCAACCTTTCGATCTGGATTCAAACGCGCTACCATTGTGCCATGGATCCAACGATGTTATATTTGTATTCCTACGGCCAAATACAAAATCCATGTATTATCATTTAACTTATTTCATTGAATGATACAATGCGGTGAGCATGGATCGAACACGCGACTTTCAAATCTCCAGTCTTACGCTCTCCCAACTGAGTTATCCCCACAAATTAAAATTATAGAGTAGTTAAAGATTCTTTAATTTGTACTTGGAATTAGGTGTTCAATGATAGGAATAACCAGATGATTGTTGATTAGCATTGCAACAAATGGATTCCCAATTACGCCATCCCCGCAAAATTGAAATTGCAGATAGTTGAAGCTTTACTTTATTCTCTGAAATTATGCAGCGAAATTGACCTAAAGTCTTTGAACATGGCCTCATCTTGTTTCTTTGGAATGAGAGCTATAAATGTTGAATTGAGATCCAATAACACTTTCTTAACCGCCTAGATTCTTCCACCACTTTTAAGAGGTCATCTATCAAGAAGATCTAAAAGCCCAAAGAGAATTTGATTGAAAGTCCATCTAGCCCTGGACTCTTCCCTCTTTTGAAGGAGTATAAAATAGATTTAAGTTCTTCTTGAGTAATATCGGGCTCCAAAGTTGTATTCATGTCCTCACTAATCATTCTTGGAACCAATCCGATAATTTTCATGATCTCCCCTATATTTGTCTCTTTTAGCTCTTTAAACAATGATTTGAAGTGATGTTTACATGCATGTGCTTTTTCCTAGCCTTCTAACCATTAGGAAGGACAATCTCCCATAAAATATTCACCTTCTTCCTATAATTTACAAAGTTATGGAAAATTCCAGTGTTATTCTTGTTGATGTTACGGTAGTTGTAAGAGGTATTAATCTCCATGTGTAACCTTTGGCTAGAATAGAATATTTTGGAAGCAAGAGAAACACTAAACAGATGTGTGAAAACACTAGAAGACAAGTTGACCTAACAGAATAAATAATATTAGAATATTATCTTCCAGAAAGACAAGTCGGCTCCATAGGAAAAAGATAAACAGAAAATATAATTACCATAAAGTTGGGTCGGCCCAGCGAGAAAATTCATTGGACAGATTAATATAAATAGAGGATGTTTTATCTCATTTGTACACCCAGTCAGAGCACAAGTCTTGTGGAGAGCTACGGTTGCAGCTGCAACTGGAAGGAGGAATAAGGGCATATGGTCATCTCTTTGTCTTGGTCTCTCTCTAGCGTTATCAAGTGATATGCTTGGTGAAACTCTTGGTGATATTCTTGATGAAACTCTTGGTGATATTCTTGGTGATATTCTTGATATTCTTGGTGATACTCTTGATATTCTTGGTGATACTCTTGGTGATATTCTTGCTAAGTATGCCACAATTTTGAGAGAGTAGTGCAGTTGCAAATGTTGCAGTTGTGTATGGTACTTGTTTTGTGGATATGGAGACTCTCTTGTGTGCTACCCTTGGAGAAGGAGAGATCTACTTGTCTTAATTTGTTGCTGCAATTAGCAGCTAGGGTTTATCTGTTGGTTATAGTGTTGTTTCATGTATCATTATATCTAGCAAAGGTTATGGTGCTCGGGGGTGGTTGCATGCCTCTAGTTGGGTGACAATAGTGATATTGTCTATGGTAAAACGAGCACATCGAATATTTTAACAATTCTCACCTTCTCGGAACCACAAGGCCCAACTTTTTAATCTCCATGCAATTTCATCTTTTTCAGAAGATCTTTTTTTTCTGTCATATATAGATTTTAACTCCTTTAGCTCTTCCTCTGAGAAGGTACCTACAACATTGTTGTCAAAAAGAGATTGAATCTCGAATTCAACATCCCTAAGATCCTTTTTTTCTTTATAAGTCGGGGACTTAGCCCAATCTTTCAGAACAATCTTTATCCTTGAAATGTTATTAGTGAACTATTGCATTGTCGTGACCCCTTCAATTTCAGTGATAGGAGACCACTTAGTGGTGATCAAATCCCTGAAATCATCCTCAAGGAACCAACCATGATTGAACTTTAGAGGACTAGGAGGTTTCTTCTCTTAAAATTACATCTTCAATAAGATGGTAAGACGATATGGTGCCCCTCTGGTACCAACCCAAGGTTTGATAAATAATACACATGAAACAAAGCTTTCAAACATATCTAACCTTTTGGATATGGCTTCTCTTCCTCTTCTGGCATTCCTCCAAGTTGGCATCAGTTTTATGGGTTCAATGTCAATCAAATGATGTGACTGGAAAAAGTAGATAAAGTAATCCCCCAAGGGGTATTTTCAAGCCTTCTCTCTCCAAATCTCCCTCAAAGACACAGTTAAATTAAGATCCCCTCCTACAACTAGATTGTGTCCCCCTAAAATACTTAAGACCACTGAATTTTCCCAGAAGGGCTTTCGGTGATTGTAGGGTCCATATATATTGAGGAATTTTATCTCTTTCCTTTTATCATTTGCATATTGATCCTCGCAATACCTCAATTCAACAGACAATAAGAGATATAGTCAATTTTTTTGTTCCATCCAGTGACTAGGCCTCTGGATAAACCAACGACATCTAAAGAGCTAAAATTCCAATCTTTTAGCTCAAAACCCAAAAACTAAACTACATTGTGTCCTAGGAAAATAGTTTCTTGGATCATTAGTATGTCATGTTTATAAACATCAACCATTCTTTTAAGGGCGCACTGATTTTGGGCACCCCTATCCCTCAAACATTTAAAGAGAGTATTATCACCATGAAACCAGGGAAAGGGCTTCCCCACTCTAAGGGCCCTATCGATGGTGCTTTGTTTTCCTTATCTGACTTCCTTCTTCACTTGAGTTTTTCCAATAGAAATATGAGACTTTCTTCCTACAGTCAAGGGATATCCTTTATATAAACCTAATCCTCCAATCATTTCCATGGGCTCAACTAGCGAGACTTTTTTTAATCTAAGGAGATAATTTGATTTCAAAGGGAGGGAAACGTGTTTTTCTTCTTCTCCAAGTAGGTGGTATTATGAGTTATAGACAAGTTGAATGTCCTATTGTTGGCCCTTGACCAAGTTTTGAGGAACACTTGGTCATATTTGACCATTTTTTGGACTTCGACAGCCTATCAAAGATGGAGCACAAGGCGAAGCAGGGATCGTGGAAGCTAGACCCCTGTTTTGGGTCCATTTTGGGTTTTTGGGGATAATGTAACGGGACCGGGATGTCGGCCCATGGGTTTACCCATGTTTAGGCCCCTTTTTGTAATGTATAAGTAGAAGTCTAGGCTATATAAGAAGGGACCTTTCTTTTAGGACACTTGAGAAGTGGCTTAGGGATAAGAGCTTATCTGTGTGATATACTTGCAGAGATGAGTGCGAGTATTGTAAGTGTTTAGTGCATGGATTGTAAGAAGGTTTTATGCTTAGAGCTACTCGGGGAAGGAGGATCTAGTTAGCTACACAGATCTCATGTCCTGTGCGGAGTAGGTTTTGAGGCTCTGTGCTTGTAACCGATTGGCCAACAATAATAGAGAAGAAGAGTTGGTGGACGTAGCCCCAGGGTGGCGGTGAACCACGTAAATCTGTGTGTCATGCTTTGTGTTGTTACTTACATGTGTTTTCCCTCTCTTGTTAAGTGCTATGACATCTTTAGATAGATTTCCTTATGCTTTGTGCTTATTAGATGTGTATAGATGATAGATTTGATGTGTATGAAGTTGCTAAGTGTTTGGTCTACTAGATCCAGTCTGTTGTATGCTGCTAAGTGTTGAATCATCTTAGATCTAAGTATATACTGCAATGCTCTGTGTTATCTGCGAAGTGAGATAAGGGTTAATTCTAGGTGAACTATTGATGCTAAGTGTTTTTTTAAGTGTGTAATCACATATATGTATCCCAGCTAAGGTTGCAGACACCTGAGTCCTAAAACCACCCTTGCCTCTACCTCGGATGAGACTTCATCTGCTTCGCAGGTGCTGTCGAAAGGGCTGGTAGTTAGGGTTTTGTTGGTGCATTGTTGTAGCGTTGAACCCTGAGTCTGCCCTTGTGCTAACAAATGGTTCTGTTGCCGGGACCTGAAACTATGATTGCTAGGAACTAAGGAAGCAGAAGCTTTGTGCAAAGATTCGTCCTGAACTTGTGGAAACTTTGTGCATAGATCTGTCGCTTTGATGCGCAGTACTCTACTCGACCTACAAAGCTTTGTGCTGAAGAAAAGAAGCCATATCTGAATAAAAGAGGTAAGATCTGTAAGCTTTGTGCTCTGATAAAGGTAAGAATAGTGAAGGGTTTTAGATCTGGAAGCTTTGTGCTCAATAAGTGGAAATTTTTGTTTCTGAAGCATGAATTTAGGTATGCTTGATAGATTTTGTCCTAGCTTGAAAACTAGGGCATTGTTAGATGAAAGAATGTTTTATATGAATAGATATGATAAGAATAATGAAAGATATGTTATACCTATGCATAGAAAGAATGTTTGGACTAACGAGTGGATGCAGGATCCTAGAACGAAATTTTTGCAGGCTAGCCATTATGATTCTAGTGCGCAGTATAGGAAAAGTTGGGGATCATTGAAGAGAAAGAGAGGATTAACTCTTTGTTATAGTTGCAGAAGACCAGGACATCTTGCTAAGGAATGCCCTGGGAGAAAACCTAGTTGCCTCTGTTGTAAGGCTATGGACCATGAAGTACTGGATTTCCCTAGAATGATTGCTAGACTTGAAAATTTGAATATGGAGCAAGCAAACCCTGAAGGATATCAAGAGACTAAGATTATAGAAGAACCCCATAAAGAATCAGAGATTATGTTACTAAAAATGAAATAAACCCTGAATGAACATAAAGATGTCAGTTTGTCAGAGATATTCAAAGAAAAGGAGAAAATCAAAGTAAGAATAGGAGACTTTGACATTCATTGTGCTCTGGATGAGGAAACACAGATGAACATTATGACGGAAAGCACTTGGGAAACCCTAGGAAGGCCTGCTATGGTTCCTTCACTAGGAAAAATAGGGTTGTTTAAAGGAAAAATGGTAACCCTATGTGGCAGGATTACCCAGATAGCTATGAGTACCCATGGAGCTTCGACAGACGAAGAATTTGAAGTTATTAAATTTATTGAGGACTGTGCCCCATTTCCATCTTTGTTAGGCAAGATCTGGATTGAAAAAGACCAGATCCGAAGAAAAGAAGAAGAGGAAGCCCTAGAACAGAAGAAGCAAGAACTCATGGAATTTATGACTAGAAGGATCGCCTACTTGTTGGAAGAACAAGAGAACGGATCTAAGCTACTGGACACCAGGGACTTGGACGTCGAAGCCATAAGAGCATTAGAGGAACCATAGAAGACTGAAATACCTAGTCCATATGTTGAAGGAGTATTACCCTCGGATCTGAAGAAATAATCTCAGCAGTGCGAAGTGACTATGTCGAGAGAAGATAGGAATCAGAACGAGAAAATACCGACCGAGTTGAAGACTATCGGGAAGAAGGCTAGAAAATTAAGTAAGAAAAAGGTGAAGATTGAAAAGTTACAAGAGATCCCAGGTGGAACACTGCAGAAGGAAAAATCACAGGAATTGAACTTTGTCGAGATATCAGAACAGTGACATATGGCACTTCGCCATGGCGAAGCAATCTAGTCGTTGGACTGATGTACCCGTTCGACTTCCACCCCGAATGGATAGAAAAGAATTAAAGGATCATCGCCAGACCGTTGGACCTCACCGTAATGGACAGATCTACGATAATGGAAGATTCATACCCGTTGCAAGCAGACCGTTGATGAATTAACTATTTAGCTCGTCACACCGTGCCCGAAGAACACTTTTTCCAACTGAAAATTCGAAGCCTGCAGAACTAGACATTGTATACAGTGATCATTGCAAATAGATTGTCCATCCTAGTGCAGTATCTGAGATCATCGTGCCCCGATTATCTTTTATGAGTGCATATGTCTGACGAGCTCACCGTAGTTGAGGAATCTGTTACAGAGGTCCTTCTCGATTTAATGACTGAGAGTCATGTCGGAAAGAGGAATGTCCACCGGAGTCCAAGCATCATCGACGAGAGGAGTGCAATCCTCCCCGTCGACTGCTCGAGCAAGAACATCTCGAGCCGATGCGGAAAGGAGAACTAAGCATAAATATGATATAGCCAATGCGAAGTTAGTGCCATCCATCCTACCAGCTTATATACCCCCTCTGAGTGGAGCGATTAATAGGGACAGTGTCCCTAGAGACTTTGAATACACCCTAGTCACTGCATATCTACCGAAAGGAGTACGCACCTACCGCGCAGATCAAGACAAGGTTACAGCGTTGAAGTTTTGCGACTTCAACCTAGGGGACCGTAAAGTTTACAGCATGCTCACCCCGTATAAGTACTTGACAAGAACTAAGAGCAAGAATTCGAAGATCGTCCCTCAGCAATGGACGATGAACCTCGCACAGTCTACTTTGCTCAACGTTATGAAAATACCGCACTTCGGCAGACACCATGAGGTGAATGCTTGTATAAAATTATTGCTAGCAAGTTACCATGGAGGATACTTGTGGTTAAATCGTCACATAAGTGTTGATCCGACCCTGATCAATAGGATCACCAGGCTTGGCATGCAGGACCCTGATCCCCAGGATTACTACCCTAGAAAGACCTCGGACCGTGCTCTTTCACAGAAGATTAAAGAAGCTTATGGCAATGTCGAGAAGGGCGCGTGAGGCTACAAGGTAGCCTATATCGAAAGTGGCGTAGTACGCCTCGCATGTCAACTGATCGCAGGAAAGATGGTACGTAAGAATCGACCTACACAAGTATCGGCCTTCGTAGTTGACCTCGAAGGAAAATGCACAGAGGGACTACAGATGAATTGGATGAAGTACCTGGTAAACCAGCTAGAGATTGATTGTAGAGAAGCCCAAAATCAGGGGCATGGATTTCATTTTAGTTGGCTTATAATATTGATCACTTTTGTTGCATGAGAGCTACCGGAAGGCACAACCTTCCTGGACCTCAACCCCTTTGAGCCACTAGCCGCGAAGTTCAGTACATTGTGGTACTCGACCAACATGAAAAGGCAATGGCAATCGAATGTCGTTTTCCACACGTATTATAACCAATTGAAAGAAGCCATAGGGGGTGAACCTCGCATAACCCCAAATGATTTACAAATGTTTTGACCTCTGATAAAGTTCAGCATGGACCGCCACTTTATATACCTAACTCCACATGCCAATGAGCACCAAGAACAACTTCAGTCCTATTATAAGCTGACAGAAAAAGACCTAGAAGAGATCACCAAGGAATGGTCGGCGGACCTCCTTGTTGCAGCAAATCCAGCAGACATTTCAGATATCAACAACCCAGAAGATGCACAGGACACACCTGGGCCCAGTAAGACAAAGAAGACGAAGAAGCCTGAAGAGGTTCAGGATGTAGATAGCAGATCTGTAAGGATGGCTTTCGTCACACCAGACCAAGGAGGTAATGGCGAAGACTGAGAGGAAGTCGAACAGAGACCGGAAGACGAAGTCGAAGTTATAAAGAAGAGAAAAGGGTCACCTCCGAAGTCTCCCTCCCGAAAGAAATCAAAAGTAACCGTAACTAAGAAGCAGACCACGCTCACTCCGGATGACTTAAGTTTCCTCCTCGCAACTACGAATGAAGCCATAGAAGAGATCACATAAAAGCAGGAAGCGAAGCAAGAGAAGATATATAACAGGATTAAAATTGGGCTCCAAGAAGTGCAACAGGAACTCCAGTCTAGCCGCTCAATCTCTACTGCGCCTCTGCCAGAAGGAACAACAGAAGTGGGAGAAGAATCAGTTCAACTCCGCAAGATTGTTGATGCAGTCGAAGTATGCCTTCAACACACATAGGAAGAAAAAGCGCAGGTTACTCAGGCCTTAAATAAAGTACAAGAGGAAATCATAGAACAACGTTGAGCCACGCAATAAGAGAAGGATGCTCTCCAAGAAAAATTTGAAGAAGATAGAGCGAACATCCAAAAGGAGAAAGAGCAACTTCTCGCAAAGTAGATCGGGATGGAAGAAGCAGTTAACCGAGAATTCCGCTCTGTCACTGACTTAGAACAAAAGAGAGAAGAACCCTTCGAACGTCAAGTGATGAAGCTTGTCGAAGTTATTCAGCAGCTTCAGCAAAGGGTCGTGGAATTAGAGCTTCAAACTATACCAAGTACCCCACAAGAAGTGCACGACCAACGAGAATTGAATGCTCAGAGCACAGTCGAGAGGATTAAAACACTTGCTACAGAATGAAAACAGTTAAGTAGCAGAAGCACGCAGATATATGAACAACTATCCGAAGACCCAGAGTTGAAGAAATTGGAGTCCCAACTCCAGGAAGCAAAGCAGCACGCAGATACAGTGCAGACGCAACTTAAGCTCCTATCACCCATCGAGAGGATGAAGACATCCCAGGAACAGCGCACCACCCAACAACTTGTTCTTAACACGCAGAACAGAGTGATGGAAGTCACCCAGAAACTCCAGTCGAGCCAGGAGGCATCCTATCTACTATTTGAAGAAATTGAAGGCCAAGGAACAGTATAGAACAAGTAGTTGTTACAGTCGAGCAGCAACTGGAAGGACCTATCAGTGAAGTTGTTATTCAGGAATTCGCTAAGCAAGAAGCAGTAGCACAGAGACAAGTCGAAGCAGCTTGAGCCAAGCTCGAGACCTTTGAGGCAAAGTTACCCAGACATGAGTGACTCAGGACGAGTCAAAGGTGAGTGTTGGGGGCATGTTGGCCCTTGACCAAGTTTTGGGGAACACTTGGTCATATTTTACCATTTTTGGGACTTCGACAGCCTATCAAAGATGGAGCGCAAAGAGAAGCGGAGATCGTGGAAGCTAGACCCCCTTTTTGGGTCCTTTTTGGGTTTTGGGGGATAATGTAACAGGACCGGGATGTCGGCCCATGGGTTTACCCATGTTTAGGCCCCTTTTTGTAATGTATAAGTAGAAGTCTAGGCTATGTAAGAAGGGACCTTTTTTTTAGGACACTTGAGAAGTGGCTTAGTGCTAAGTACTTACAAAGCTGAGTGCGAGTATTGCCAGTGTTGAGTGCACGGATTGTAAGAAGGTTTTATGCTTAGAGCTACTCGGGGAAGGAGGATCTAGCGAGCTGTGCAGATCTCCTGTCCTAGGTGAAGTAGGTTTTGAGGCTCTGTGCTTATAACCGATTGGCCAACAATAATAGAGAAGAAGAGTTGGTGGCGTAGCCCCTAGGTGGGGGTGAACCACATAAATCTGTGTGTCATGCTTTGTGTTGTTACTTACATGTGTTTTCCCTCTCTTGCTAAGTGTTATGACATGTTTAGATAGATTTACTTATGATTTGTGCTTATTAGATGTGTATAGATGATAGATTTGATGTGTATGAAGTTGTTAAGTGTTCGGTCAACCAGATCTGGTCTGTTGTATGCAGCTAAGTGTTGAATCATCTTAGATCTAAGTAAATACTGCAATGCTCTGTGTTATCTGCGAAGTGAGATAAGGGTTAATTCTAGGTGAACTATTGATGCTAAGTGCTTTGTTAAGTGTGTAATCACATATCTGTATCCCAGTTAAGGTTGCAAACACCTGAGTCCTGCAACCACCCTTGCCTCTACCTCGAGTGAGGCTTCATCTGCTTCGCAGGTGTTGTCGAAAGGGTCGGTAGTTAGGGTTTTTTTGGTGCGTTTTTGTAGCATTGAACCCTGGGTATACCCTTGTGCCAACACCTATCCATGATCCCAGGCTCAGAGTTGTTGATTTATGAAGGAGGAATATTTTCATAGACGAGAAGCAGTGGACAATGAGTCTCAAAAAATCCCTCCTGAATCAACACCTCACCTTCCCTTTGAGGACTAAGAATATGGGTTGGGTCATTCTCCAATAGGGTGACATTACTTCCTTTGAAAGGAGGAGAAAATACTTTTGTATCCTAATAATGAGCAGCTTCAATATTGAGATGTTGGGACCGCAAGGACATACCATTTTCTAGTGAATAGGGAGTCAGGTGCGGAGGCTTGTTAACTTCCATCGCTATGATAGTTGGTTGTTCCCTTGCATCTTTTATATCACCTATCAAACCATCCATTTTCGATGAAGTCCTCTCCTTTAGTGTCTGCCTTTTGTAAATATGATTCTTGAGCTCCCGAGAAGTAATTGGGCAATTTGCTCGAAGATGGATTAATTCATGACAGTTTCCACAACGAAATGGGATCTTCCAGTAATCCATTTTTGGGGAGAAAGCTCGAGAACCCCATACTATTTCCATTTCAACTGACATGCCTTCTTTAAGGTCAATTTCTTTTGGATAAATTTCTATTTTCGACACACTAGTTCAATGGGAGTTAATTGACTAGTTCTATTTTAGACTTTCTATTCTTACCATCACTATTATGCATGCATGCATTCCTAAGGAAAGCTAACTGCTTGATTTCTTTTCTTAATTATGGAATGTTTTGCCCTATATATGAGTGTATTCCACCCTATCATTCTATCATATTGATCATGATATATGTATCAATCATCAGCTCATTGGACTAGTGTGAATATATTTTTTTCATTCTTCCATATTGTATCTCTCTTCCTTTTCTTGATAAGCTTTGTTTGTGCATGTTTTACCTAGATCTCCTGTGTAGGTTTCCATGAAACACTGACATGGTATCAGAGCTATGTTGCTTGGAGCATGCCAGACAAGCCAAAGAATAAGGAAAACTAGAGTTTCGGTGAGCTAAATCTGTGGTCGTACCTTTCAGCAGTTATTCCTCCCAAAATATTACATTTTTTAGGAAACGGCTTGCAAAGAAAGTAAATCGGCCCATTTTGGAAGTGGGTTTTCAACCGTTTGGCGAGATTTTTCACCGTTTGCTCAGAAATTAAGCCGCAAGATAGCCTCCTGAAACTGATATGAATCTGTGGTCGTAGCTTTCTATGGTGATTTCTCCCAAAAATATTAAGTTTTTGATGAAACGACCCGCGTGGAAAGTAAATCGACCCATTTTGGAAGTGGGTTTTCAACCGTTTGGCAAGTTTCCTCACTGTTTGCTCAGCAAATTGAGAGTAAATTTTTAGGGGTTCTTAGAAACATTGGGAGAGATGGATATGTCAACTATTATACAGTCAAACTTGGTGGTAATCCTCACACCATACAATTATTTTGATTGGAAGACCAAGGCGACATTCCAACTCAAAAGAAAAGGACTATATAATTTGACAATGGCAATAGAAACAAAACCTACATCATCGATTGAGAAGATGAGATGGGTGAACCGTAATGATGAGGCCACATGACTACTTCTTGAGTTAATCTCCATTGATTTGCGGTTTCATGTTGCCGCATGCAAGACTCCAAACGAGATCTAGACCACTTTGGAAGGACTCTTTGGAAAGCAGGATGAGATGCGAGGTCATATGTTTGAGGTAGAGTTGAATACCTTAGACCCTAAAAGTTTTGATAATATACAAGATTTTTTTACTAAATTTAAATCTTTGCTATTAAGCTTGGCTGAATGTGGTATTGATAAGTCTACACAAGAGAAACAACTTATTCTAACAATCTTGGCCAAGCTAAAACCAGAGTACGTTGTATATGTCTCCAATTTCCATTCTGGCAGATGTCTTTTTGGAGCAAATTGGAAAATGCCTATGTTGGCTCAGTTCATTGAGTCTCTTACACAAGAGCAGACAAAGCTCATACATATGGGCCTCATGAAAGATCCCAAAGCACATGCACTCACCATGCATGATGGAAAAGGGTCATCCAAACAGAACGAGAAGGAGGGATATTCCAAACCCTTCAACGATTCTTTGGGTTTCAGAGACTCTTCAGATTCCAAGAAGAAGAAGAAGAAGGGAAAGCAGTGCACTTACTACAAACTGAATCATGAAGAATCCCCATGCATGAAGAAACAGATCGATCTTATGGCACAGGCACTTCAGCAGAACAATCTTGGGAACTTCATTCCAGAGGGAGTCAAGAAGCAAAAGGAAGAAGATCCTTCTCCTAAGAAAGGTAATCATCATGCTTTGGTTGCAATTAATTCCTCATCTAATTCATAGATTATAGATTCTGGTGCCTCCCATCATATGACAGGGAAAGAGGAAGTTTTCTCTTCTTTGAGTCCATGCTCAAGACCCCCTATTCTCATGGGGGATGATACTCCAGTAGCAGTAGCAGGAGAAGGGAGAGTGGAACTCCATAATGGCAGTTTTGAGAATTTTCTACATGTTCCAAATCTTTCTATGAATCTGCTCTCAGTTTATCAAATCACTCAGAAAGGTAAAAAGGTTGAATTGACATCAGATTCAGTTTCAGTAATTGACATGCATGACAAGTCCATCATTGCAATCGGTGAGGTGGATCACAAGTCAAGGTTATATAAATTCACTAAGTTTTCTGACGATGACTCCTCTATTCTACTTACACATCAGGAGAGTACTTTGCATGCACCTCTAATGCAACATGCATATACTCTTGTTCTTCCATCAGTTTCAGACATCAGAGATGATTCCATACACTCAGATTATGTACATTGAAATAAGCAGGTAGTACATCCAGATAAGAAGCCAGCACCGAAGCTTCAGCAGATGCCCAAGAAGGCACATACCACACTTCAGGCAGCAGACAACCTTGCAGGGAATCCATTGGATTCGAGGAGGACTCGATCTTAGAATGAGGAGCCTTCTCGTGTATTTTCAGCTTCAGAACCTGCGATGCACATGCATTGCTATATGGTTCAATCTATTGATCCACATAACTACAATAGGGTTGTGGGAAATCCATTATGGCAAGTAGCCATGCAGAAGGAGTATGACTCACTCCTACAGAACCAAACTTGGAATCTGGTTCCACTTCCACTAGAAAGGAATATTTTCAAGTGTAGATGGTTCCACAGGATCAAAAGGTACAAGGCTAGACAGGTTGCCAAAGGACTTCATCAGATCCATAAATATTTTTATATCTTCACGAAGACTTTCAGTGAGCATAAGTTCCAGACTTTGTAGGATCGTCTTGCAGTAAATAACACAGTTTCCTAACAGCTGTCATTTTCTTCTTTTGATACATTATCTTTTGAGTGGGGGGGGGTTGTTCCCACGTGGTTTTCCCTCTTTCCTCACATTTATTCAGTGTTCATTAGTTGCATTGTACATGAGTACCTAAAATGGCCTAGTAGCCGAGACTCATTTTTTACTCCATAGTGATGTTTAGGGGGGGTGTTGGAGAAATTTATATTTTCGACACACTAGTTCAGTAGGAGTTAACTGACTGGTTCTATTTTAGACTTTCTACTTTTACCATCACTATTATGCATGCATGCATTCCTAAGGAAAGATAACTTCTTGATTGTTTTTCTTAATTATGGAATGTTTTGCCCTATATATGAGTGTATTCCACTCATTCATTGTATCATATTGATCCTGATCTATGTATCAATCATCAGCTCATTGGAGTAGTGTGAATATATTTTCTCATTCTTCCATATTGTATCTCTCTTCCTTTTCTTGATAAGCTTTGTTTGTGCATGCCTTACCTAGATCTCCTGTGCAGGTTTCCATGAAACACTGACAATTTCCACCATAATGTGGGTAATCCTCCTATCATCTACTAACATGTACTACCATGCTTTGGGAACTAATTCATTGAATCTTAGTCTTTATGTTGAACTGATGTCAACAAGGGTATCGTCGATGTGAGGGTTGTCCACAAGGGACCCATCAATGAAGAACTCATTGATAAATGATTTTTTGACAAAAGGATGGTTGATGAGGTGTTCATTGACAAGAGGATTCATCGAGAAGCATGACATTGAAAAGGGAGTTGTCAAGATGAGGGGCATCAACAAGATGGTTGCCAACAATTCTATCATACATAAGCAAGACATCAACAAGAGTGTCATTGACAAGAAGAATGGGATCATAATCATGGATGTTGACAAGAGCATCATAGACAACTAGGGTATTGACCAGAGCATGATCAACGAGCAAGTTGTTCACAAGAGTGTCGTCAACAAGAGGGTTGTCAAAGTCAACGAAGCAGTTGTCCACAGTGGTTTCCAATGTCAATGAAAACACACTCCATAAAGTTGTTGTCAAGGATGATATAGTGTTGGGATAAAACATGAAGGCAAAAACATACACATGGTATAATAATTTTGCATATTAATTAAGTGTCAAAATGGGTTGCATGCCTTTGCATAAGTTGTTAAAAGAAATATCTCATGTTTTATGACTCCTTTAAAGATTTTATTGTTTGTCCTGTGAAAAATATAATAATAATCATAACTATTATAGTATAGATTGAGTTTATAACCAATATACCAATGCATGACCTTGCAACTTGCATAGTGTTCAAAGTTGAAGAGTTATGTTTATGAGGCATTAACCAAATAATAGGTCTAACTTGGTTGGTTCATGTAGAAATTGTCATCTTTCCCACCTAGGTTTAAATTCTACTTGTAACAGGTTTCGGTCTTTACTAGACTATCTAATGATACTTGAATTGAGTAAAGGATAAACACCCCTATTGATATAGAATTATTATGTTACAAACTCTCCCAAACCCTCAAGAACCCACAAACCCAATTGTTAGTAAACATGTGGCAATGGGAGTGTTGGATCATTCTCTAATCTACGATCTACACATTCCCTCAAAAGTTTTCGAGGTATTAGACGTAATATTGTTCAAACCATTTGATTGGGAATCAATTGAACACACCTTCCACTCCCACATGGTATAATCAAACTAAAAAGGAAGACAAACAACCTATGATCGTACTTATATTTTCTGCTTCAACAAAATCAAACTAATAAGAAAGACTAACAACAAAGGACTGTACTCATCGGATGGAGGGACTTCAACCCGACGTGAATTGAGCATGCAACCTTTTGATCTGGAGTCAAACATGCTACCATTGCGCTACAAATCCAATGTTGTTATCTTTGTATTCCTCATGGAACTAAGCATGATTGAATTTTAAAGGACTAGGAGGTTTCTTCTCTTCAAATTCCATATTCAATAAGTTGGGAAGACGATCGGACGCCCCTCTGGTACCGACCCAAGTTTTGATCAATAATATGCCTGAAACAAAACTTTCAAACATAAGAAATTGATCTAACCTTTTGGATATGGCTTCTCTTCCTCTTTTGGCATTCCTCCAAGTTGGCATCAGTTTTATTGGTTCAATATCAATCAATTGATGTTATTGGAAAAAGTGGTTAAAGTAATCCTCCAAGGGGTCTTGTCAAGCCTTCTCTCCCCAAATCTCCCTCAAAGAGACAGTTAAATTAAGATCCCTTCCTACAACCAGATTATGTACCCCTAAAATACTTGAGACCACTAAATTCTCCCGGAAGGGCTTTCAATGATTGTAGGGTCCATAGATATTGAGGAATTTTATATCCTTCCTTATATCATTTGCATATAGATCCATCGCAATACCTTAATTCAACAGACAAGAAGAGATAGAGTCAAAAATTTTGTCCCATCCAGTGACAAGGCCTCTAGATAAACCAACGACATCTAAAGAGCTAAAATTCCAATCTTGGCTCATCGGTATGTTAGGTTTACAAACATCAACCATTCTCTTGAGGGCTAACTAATTGTGGGAACCCCTACCCCTCGAACATTTAAAGAGAGTATCATCACCATGAAACCAGGGAAAGGTCTTTCCCCACTCTAAGGGCCCTATCGATGGTGCTTTGTTTTCCTTATGTAAATTCCTTCTTCACTTGAGTTTTTTCAATAGAAATATGAGACTTTCTTCCTACAGTTAGGGGTTCTCCTTTATATAAACCCAATCCTCCAATCATTTCCATGGGCTCGACTAGCAAGACTTTTTTTAATCTAAGGAGATAATTTGATTTCAAAGGGAGGGAAACATGTTTTTTCTTCTTCTCCAAGGAGGTGGTGTTATGAGTTATAGACAAGCTAACTGTCCTATCCATGAGCCCAGGCTCAGAGTTGTTGATTGTTGATTTACAGGGGCACTAGTCTAGCCGTTGGACTACAAGTTGTAACAGAGGGCATGGAAATTATCCTATAAACGTTGTCCATGTAAATTGCAAACCACAAATGTGAGCGTTTTGTTCATAATAAAACTAAATTCCCCCTCTGATTCATTGCACTCCGTCAAGTGTTAAAATTGAAACCCCAAATCTCACGCAAACGAATGAATATTGATAGTCGGGGTTAATGTGATGTGGTCTTTGGGCATAGACCATTGCAATTTATTCCCACATGCGTAACGCATAATAAATATATACCTTTGATATGCGTAGCTCATAGAAGTACATGTTGTCTCTTCGGAGACATCCGATAAAATTGGAATGATACAGAGAAGATTAGCATGGCCCCTGCGCAAGGATGACACACACAAATCGAGAAATGGTCCAAATTTTTTGATGTTTTCTCTGGGAAATTTTAACATTTATTGTTTCTCGGTGGAAATTTCCAACGGTCCAAATTTTTTTGATGTTTTCTCTTGGAAATTTCCAATGGGCGTTTTAATATTTATTTTCACCCATCTCTATTGTTTTATTCATACACTTTAGAAATGTAGAAATTATGTCTTCTTTTCTAATCGGGAATTTTAACATTTATTTTCACCCATCTCCATTGTTTTATTCATACACTTTAGAAATGTAGAAATGATGTCTTCTTTCCCAATAAGAAATTGGCATTCCTCTTATATGATCTATATGCTAAAAGAATCATTTGAAATGATGTTGTATTTGAAGAGAACCTACTAGTACCGGTTCAACTTCTCCTCTACCTTCTAATTTTGCTAATGTTTCTCGTATTGATCTTTTATTGTTTCTTAGTTTAGATGTTTTATAGATTAAGATGATGAGGTAAGTATTCGTTGGGTTTCTTTAAGTTGCTCCTTGTACACCCAAATATTCTTATATTGTTTAGGCCTTGTGTCCCAAATGGGATGCAAAAACCCTTTAGGAAATAGGTTTTGATCTTGTGATGCTTCAAATTCTTGGAAGACTTGTGCTTAGAAGAAACATGATATATTCGCTCTTGTGTTAAAGGGTCATCATGTATAAATGTGATCCCTCATCCTATGAAAAAGATTGTGGTAAGCAAGAGTGGGAACATGATACGACATATAATACAACTCATTAATGAAAAATTGTATTTGGGAGTTGGTACCTCTTCCACCGTAAAATAATTTTGTTGCCATGATGTAAATGGATCTACAAAATCATTTTCTCTTTCGATGGAAATATTGAGAATGATGTAGATCATTTGGTTGCTCAAGGATTCTCTCCAAAAGAAGATACAACCACATCGAAAACATTTTCTTTTGTTGCCAATATAGATGCCATTTTGATTTCTTTGTTCACTCGTTGTTAGTTTAGTCATCCATGTTCCATTTCAAAAACATGATATCATTGCACAAATAGTAGCGAGGTGCATCTACAACACATGTAGATGTGTCATGTATATAACACTAATAAACTAAAATGAAAAATAATTAGTCTGTAAAAGTGAAAAAAAAAGAGCCATGAAAATAATAAAAAAAGCCAACATAATAATCATTAACTAAAAAAGTAGACTATGATAATAATATTATAAGACAGAGCATAATATATATTAATATTTGAGGTCGATGTAATGATGGATTTAAGGTTTTAGGGTTTGAAGAAGCTGAGTCGAAGTGGATTCCCTTAGCGTTCACAGTATGGATACCCCTTTTAAATATGAGGAGGAAGCATTTGTTTCTTTGATCAGATCCTCGAAGCCAACCAATGTGAAGTGTCCAAGTAGAAAAGTTCATTAAAACGGTGGAAGCCATTCCTAAGCTAGACATTTCCTCTTCAGAACCAAAGAGAAAGGTTTTTCTTCTACACAAGCGACCTTTAATAGGAAATTTCACAAGCCTTTGGCCTAGTCATCGAATAGTCCAAGCATGGATTTTAAAGCACTAGACTCCCAAGGTTCAAGGTAATATATATGGCTTTGCTTGTGGTTAAGGATTCTTTCTCTTTTTATTTAGTAGCAAGAAGTAGAGAGATATGATCTTCAGATTGGGACCCTTTTTCATGGGATCCAAGGGAATGTGATTTGTAAACTGTTGTGGATATTCCACTAGAATGGTTCATCACAACATATCTAATAAAATAATGAAATCTTTACTATTAAGGTTATTTTTCCTTTAGATCTCCAGAATATTTAGTTATTAATTTTCTGCTTATGCATGAAATAGATAAAATGAGAAAATTATAGAACAGTAAAATACAATCACACCATCCACAAATAAACACAAGATATGACATGGGAAACCCAATACGGGAGAAAACCCAACCATAAGGTTAGGTTGTTCTATTATAGAAATGATGCAAGTATAGAGAAAGAGACACTCTTTGTGGAGTTGTCTTGGACCTGTGGCATGTATGGTTGCTACAGAATTTGTCCTCCTCTGTTTTTCTCGCAGAATACCACTCTAAGATGTTTTTCGGTTTGGATCCATGTGCAAGCCGTACACTATGAGAAAATCCCTTTCAAATGCAATACTTCAAGAATCCAAGAAATGCACCCCACCCCTTAAAGAAGTCTTTAAATCCATCCAATGAAACAAAGTAAGAATATTTCAAGCAAGTATCTGGAAGGAGTTGTCATCTCTGTTAGCAACATTTCTTGTAAAGGGGGGAAAATAGGAAGAAATGGGGTAAAAACCCCACTTACCCTAAGTTCAGGGCACGAATGCGCCTGTGGTTAAGCAGCGAGCATTTCTGGGCGGCTAGGATCCGTGCGCCCAGATCCACGTCCGGAGTCAAGCGCGCAGCTCTCTGACAGTCGCGATCAGATCACCCAGATCAACGGTACTCAGGTGATTCTGGCCCCCCCTTTTCCATCCTGTCTTTAATAAAGGGGGGGGGGTCCGGAATGGTGGAATGTTAACGTGGGCCCCCCTTCCTGTCATGTCACTGTCTGAGTCATCCTCCCCGTTGCCACCTGTTCTCCACCTACCGAGACCCTCTTCCCCCGCCATCTATCCAACTTCCCTCTTCAAATCCACATGGCCCCTCCTCAACTCATCGCCCTCTCATCTCCTACCATGTGTCCCTCTCACTCCCAGTCACCTCCACCTGTATGATCATCCCTTTTACTCCGTGCCCACCTGTACCCCCGCACTCCACACACCTTCCTCCTCTTTCCTATTCAAACTGCGTGGCATTCCTCATCTTATGTCACAGCTCCTATTTCCTCTCCATCACCTCCACAGTGTTGACGCCATCGCTCCCATCATACCCTCTTTCACATCCATCATAGGGGTCCCTCGCAGCATTCCAACGAAGCAGCATCCAAAGAGAGACCGTTCAGCTGATCCAGGTGGCACCATTAGGAGACCTCCACGTCCCAGAAGGCAGAGTTGACCGAGGTTGTCCCCAGTCCCAAGAAAGCAGTTATTGTGGTCATTGTTGGTGGTTGAGCATCATCTCTACCATAAAAAGAAAGTCCAGCAAAGGACTAAGGCTGGTCAATTCTTCTGCAGTAGGACAGTCTAAAATCTGATAGCGTCTGTCTTGGGTGCACGATCGGCCAGAGTCTGCATGCGCAGACTGTCAGAAGACATGCAGACGCAATGTTTTTAATGCAGCGTCTTGTTTTTGTTGTTGTTGTTGTTTCGAGTATATGTAGGCGTTTTCACCATTTTTGTAAGAATCAATGGTTGAGCTAGGCTCCCGATTGTAAAGTTTTGATGAAGCGTTGGTCGCTCTGGTTATGTATTGGCATTCGAGACTTCTTACTTTATGGATGTCAGCCTCTTTCCATCCCTTTGTTTACACTATGTTAGAACAACTCAGAATTGGAGGATCCAGTCGAGTTGTGCTATTATAGGATGATGTAGGTTGGATCACTGTAATAGTCGCAGGGTTTCGAATCAGTTCTTGTGCTTTCTCAACGTTGAATGGCTCGGAATTGGAGGATCCAGTCGAGCCACCTTTCAGTTCTTTGAAACTCGAGGTCAAGAGGATCTTGTCTTCTGAGTTTTTCCTCCTCAAGTTGTCGAAGGCCTGATGCCCGAGGCAGTCTTGCTCACTCATCTCATTAAGTCTTCCATCTATCCATCTTATACTCATCTTACTGACGGAAGTTGGATCAAGACCTCCCTTGTTTTCTACACACCAAGCTCGGTTTCCTAAGTTAAAGCTATATCTTCTTGAGTCTCTATCCATTCGATCACCCCATTAAACAAATCGTGACATAAAACTAATGGGCGTTGGGCTCTGCTCCTGCAAGCAATCCAGGAGTGACTTCTGACGCTAACATTTATGGCGCCGTTGCCGGGGACGAAGTTGAAAATTTTCCCTGGGCAGAATGACATTGAGCCTCTGATTCTGAAGGTGCATCATACATCAGAGCCCTTCAAGATTGCTACTATACACCTAGCGACTCCACTGTGGCGACTCCAAGGTTTCCACATCACTGTTTCAGCTGTGGCTATTGTTAGCACACCTGAAAGCTGACCCTAAGGAGCTTTCTCGAGAAGGTTTCAGCAGCTGCTTTCTCAGCCTGAGAAGCTTCCTGGGGTAACAACAACGTTAGGATCTAGCCTTTCATGGTGAACAAGGACCAGACACATTAGAAGTTGTGCATCTTTCACCTGGCGACTCCATGATTCAAGGATCGATTGGCGACTCCACTGGTTCGATATGGAGAAAATCCTTGTTCGCAGGTTTGCTCCATTTAATTTTTCTGTTATTCCTGGTTTTCCTAATGTTGTCCCCTCTTTGAATGAATGGGGCGATTATTTGCCCATATTTGGAAAATGTGAAGATGACAACCCTGCTCAGCACCTCAGTGAGTTTCATGAACTCATGCGTCAGTGGGAGATACATCATCAGGATGTATTATTGAAAATGTTCATGTTCTCGTTAGCAGGGGATACACGTAAATGGTATCATTCTTTACCCCCTGCTAGAATTTCTTCACTCTCAGAGTTTCATGCAGCTTTCATCGCCTATTGTCAGGAGTTTTATCCCTCCGAGTTAATTTGTCATAACTGTGGTGAGGGATACCACAACTCTGTACAAAATGAAGCTATTTCTGACATAGGCTGTGAGGATGATCCTGACGACCTGGACCAGAAATCATTCCTTTCTCCTCCCCATTCATCTGCATTAGAGGAGGGTTATGGAAGTGATAAAGATCCCAGGGAGGAAGAAGATACCCTGAATGAGCTAATGGAGCAGATGAAATATCTCTCTGCCCAGTTAGAAAGATTGAAATTTGAAGACTGTCCAGAGGAGTTTCCAGCCTTGGAGGAAGATGCTCTGAGTGACATGGAGCAAGCGGTATCTCTCACTGCCCAACGTGGAAAATTGGAATCTGATGGCAACGAAGTGGATTTTTCCATCTTCGAGGCAGATGATCTAACCATCTCTTTTGAAGAGATTATCGAAGATTTCTTAGATACGTTAGCATCTGCCCCTGATGAGCCTGTTGTCTCAGATTTAAACGAAGAAGCCATTGTGGAAGAGGATTGTTCTTTCTTCCTTCACAATATTTCACATGATGTATTTACATTTGGGATTGAAGAGAAGGATCGGGAGACCGTTCCCCTTTTACAAGATGGGGAAGTGCACGAGGAAGAGCAGAATTTACCCAGGGGGGTTGTTTATGATGAATACGAATTTGACCCGAGGGAGAGCCAACCAGAAGAGGAGAAAGAACGAGAGGAGCAGAATATTTCCTATGCAGAGCCATTCAATGAGCAGCCACCGCCTGAGAGCAGTGAGCCTACGTTAGTTTTCCACCAACTTGTGCTTATCAGAGATATTCATCCACATGTGAACCACTGTATAGCAGAGGAGGTTGTCTGTCGCCCATTTTCCAAAATTCGCCACTCATTTTATGACCCTGTCGATGAATACATGGAGTGGCATGTCCTTTATGCCTTGGAGTCGCCCTATTTCGTATCAACTTCAGTCTGTGAGGAGAAGTTGAAGAGTGTAGACATTTTGCTGTCACGGTTACACTATCTGTTGGTGACCATCGACAGAAGGAAGGAGCTTCTATCCAGGAAGATGCTTGAATGGCTATGGTGGAAGTTTTATTTCACCTAGCCCCATGTAAAATATTTTATTAGCATTAGGACTGTATATAAATAAGCTCCTTTGAGCATGTAGCTTTGTTTTCTTTGCTTTACTTTTCGGCCGGTATTTTCAACAGCAGGATATTTTGAGCTTGACTCCATAGCCCAACAGCAAGGCATTGAAACTGCAGAATGAGTTCTTAGAGCATCACAGGGACGACTCTATCCCCCATGGAGCCTAATGTTAGCAACATTTCTTGTAAAGGGGGGGAAATAGGAAGAAATGGGGTAAAAACCCCACTTACCCTAAGTTCGGGGCGCGAATGCGCCTGTGGTTAAGTAGCGAGCAGATCTGGGCGGCCAGGATCCACGCACCCAGATCCACGTCCGAAATCAAGCACGCAGCTCTCTGACGGTCGCGATCAGAGCACCCAGATCAATGGTACTCAGGTGATTCCGGCCCCCCCTTTGCCATCCTGTCTTTAATAAAGGGGGGGCTCCGAAATGGTGGAATGTTAACGTGCCCCCCCTTCCTGTCTTGTCACTGTCTGAGTCATCCTCCCCATTGCCACCTGTTCTGCACCTACCGCCACCCTCTTCCCCCACCATCTGTCCAACTTCCCTCTTTCCATCCACATGGCCCCTCCTTAGCTCATCGCCCTCTCATCTCTTGCCATGTGTCCCTCTCACTACCAGTCACCTCCACCTATATGATCATCCCTTTTACTCTGTGTCCACATGTACCCCCGAACTCCACACACCTTCCTCCTCTTTCCTATTCAGACCACGTGGCATTCCTCAGCTTATGTCACAGCTCCCGTGTCCTCTCCATCACCTCCACAGTGTTGACGCCATCGCTCCCATCATACCCTCTTTCACATCCGCCATAGGGGTCCCTCGCAGCAGTCCAGCGAAGCAGCATCCAAAGAAAGATCGTTCAGTTGATCCAGGTGGCACCATTAGGAGACCTCCACGTCCCAGAAGGCAGAGTTGACCGAGGTTGTCCCCAGTCCCAAGAAAGCAGTTATTGTGGTTGTTGTTGGTGGTTGAGATTCATCTCCACCATAAAAAGAAAGTCCAGCAAAGGACTAAAGCTGGTCGATTCTTCTGCAGCAGGACAGTCTGAAATCTGATAGCGTCTGTCTTGGGTGCACGATCGGCCAGAGTCTACATGCGCAGACTGTCAGAAGACATGCAGACGCAATGTTTTTAATGCAGCGTCTTGTTTTTGTTGTTGTTGTTGTTTTGAGTATATGTAGGCATTTTGGCCATTTTTGTAAGCATCGATGGTTGAGCTAGGCTCTCGATTGTAAAGTTTTGATGAAGCGTTGGTCGCTTTGGTTATGTATTGGCATTTGAGACTTCTTACTTTATGGATGTCAGCCTCTTTCCATCCCTTTGTTTACACTGTGTTAGAACAGCTCGGAATTGGAGGATCCAGTCGAGTTGCACTATTATAGGATGTTGTAGGTTGGATCACTGTAATAGTCGCAGGGTTTCTAATCAGTTCTTGTGCTTTCTCAACACTGAATGGCTCGGAATTGGAGGATCTAGTCGAGCCACCTTTCAGTTATTTGAAACTCGAGGTCAAGAGGATCTTGTCTTTTGAGTTTTTCCTCCTCAAGCTGTCGAAGGCCTGATGCCCGAGGCAATCTTGCTCACTCATCTCATTAAGTCTTCCATCTATCCATCTTATACTCAACTTACTGACGGATGTTGGATCAAGACCTCCCTTGTTTTCTACACACCAGGCCCGGTTTCCTGAGTTAAAGTTATATCTTCTTGAGTCTTTATCCATTCGATCACCCCATTAAACAAATCGTGACATAAAACTGATGGGCATTGGGCTCTGCTCCTGCAAGCAATCCAGGAGTGACTTCTGACGCTAACATTTCTGGCGCCGTTGCCGGGGACGAAGTTGAAAATTTTCCCTGGGCAGAATGACATTGAGCCTCTGATTCTGAAGGTGCATCAGACATCAGAGCCCTTCAAGATTGCTACTGTGCACCTGGCGACTCCACTATGGCGACTCCAAGGTTTCCACATCACTGTTTCAGCTGTGGCTACTGTTAGCACACCTGGAAGTTGACCCTAAGGAGCTTTCTTGAGAAGGTTTCAGCAGCTGCTTTTTCAGCCTGAGAAGCTTCCTGGGGTAACAACAACATTAGGATCTGGCCTTTGATGGTGAACAAGGACCAGACACATTCAAAGTTGTGCATCTTTCACCTGGCGACTCCATGATTCAAGGATCGATTGGCGACTCCACTGGTTCGATATGGAGAAAATCCTTGCTCGCAGGTTTGCTCCTTTTAATTTTTCTGCTATTCCTGGTTTTCCTAATGTTGTCCCCTCTCTGAATGAATGGGGCGATTATTTGCCCATATTTGGAAAATGTGAAGATGACAACCCTGCTCAGCACCTCAGTGAGTTTCATGAACTCATGCGTCAGTGGGAGATATATCATGAGGATGTATTATTGAAAATGTTCATGTTCTCGTTAGCAGGGAATGCACGTAAATGGTATCATTCTTTACCGCCTGCTAGCATTTCTTCACTCTCAGAGTTTCATGCAGCTTTCATCGCCTATTGTCAGGAGTTTTATCCCTATGAGTTAATTTTTCATAACTGTGGTGAGGGATACCACAACTATGTACAAAATGAAGCTATTTCTGACATAGGCTGTGAGGATGATCATGACGACCTAGATCAGAAATCATTCCTTTCTCCTCCCCATTTGTCTGCATTAGAGGAGGGTTATGGAAGTGATGAAGATCCCAGGGAGGAAGAAGATACTATGAATGAGCTAATGGAGCAGGTGAAATATCTCTCTGCCCAATTAGAAAGATTGAAATTTGAAGACTGTGCAGAGGAGTTTCCAGCCTTGGAGGAAGATGCTCTGAGTGACATGGAGCAAGCGGTATCTCTCACTACCCAACGTGGAAAATTGGAATCTGATGGCAACGAAGTGGATTTTTCCATCTTTGAGGTAGATGATCTAAGCAGCTCTTTTGAAGAGATTATCGAAGATTTCTTAGATACATTAGCATCTGCCCCCGATGAGCCTGTTGTCTCAGATTTAAACGAAGAAGCCATTGTGGAAGAGGATTGTTCTTTCTTCCTTCACGAGATTTCCCATGATGTATTTACATTTGGGATTGAAGAGAAGGATCGAGAGACCGTTCCCCTTTTACAAGATGGGGAAGTGCACGAGGAAGAGCAGAATTTACCCGGGGGGGTTGTTTATGATGAATATGAATCTGACCTGGGGGAGAGCCAACCAGAAGAGGAGAAAGATGCAGAGGAGCAGAATATTTCCTGTCCAGAGCCAGTCAGGGAGCAGCCACCACTTGAGAGCAGTGAGCCTACGTCAGTTGTCCACCAACCTATGCTTATTAGAGATATTCAGCCACATGTGAACAATTGTGTAGCAGAGGAGGCTGTCTGTCTCCCATTTTCTGAAATTTGCCACTCATTCTATGACCCTGTCGATGAATACATGGAGTGGCATGTCCTTTATGCCTTGGAGCCACCCTATTTCGTATCAACTTTAGCCTGTGAGGAGAAGTTGAAGAGTGTAGTTGTTTTGCTGTCACAATTACACTATATGTTGGTGATCATCGACAGAAGGAATGAGCTTCTATCCAGGAATCTCCTTGAATGGCTATGGTGGAAGTTTTCTTTCACCTAGCCCCATGTAAAATATTTTATTAGCATTAGGATTGTATATAAATAAGCTCCTTTGAGCATGTAGCTTTGCTTGCTTTGCTTTACTTTTCGGCCGGTATTTTCAGCAGCAGCATATTTTGAGCTTGACTCCATAGCCCAACAGCAAGGCACTGAAACTGCAGAATGAGTTCTTAGAGCATCACAGGGATGACTCTATCCCCCATGGAGCCTAATGTTAGCAACATTTCTTGTAAAGGGGGGAAAATAGGAAGAAATAGGGTAAAAACCCCACTTACCCTAAGTTCGGGGCGCGAATGCGCCTGTGGTTAAGCAGCGAGCAGATCTAGGCGGCCAAGATCCACGCGCCCAGATCCACATCCGGAATCAAGCGCACATCTCTCCGACGAACGCGATCAAAGCACCCAGATCAACGGTACTAAGGTGGTTTCTACCCCCCCTTTGCCATCCTGTCTTTAATAAAGGGGGGGGTCCGGAATGGTGGAATGTTAACATGGGCCCCCCTTTCTATCGTGTCACTGTCCAAGTCGTCCTCCCCATTGCCACCTGATCTCCACCTACCTCCACCCTCTTCCCCCGCCCTCTATCCAACTTCCCTCTTTCCATCCACATGGCCCCTCCTCAACTCATCGCCCTCTCGTCCCCAGCCATGTGTCCCTCTCACTCCCAGTCACCTCCACTTGTATGATCATCCCTTTTTCTCCATGTCCACCTGTACCCCCGCACTCCACACACCTTCCTCCTCTTTCCTATTCAGACCGCGTGGCATTCCTTAGCTTATGTCACAACTCTCATTTCCTCTCCATCACCTCCACAGTGTTGACGCCATCGCTCCCATCATACCCTCTTTCACATCCGCCGTAGGGGTCCCTCACAGCAGTCCAACGAAGCAGCATCCAAAGAGAGACCGTTCAGCTGATCCAGGTGGCACCATTAAGAGACCTCCATGTCCCAGAAGGCATATTTGATCGAGGCTGTCCCTAGTCCCAAGAAAGTAGTTATTGTGGTTGTTGCTGGTGGTTGAAAATCATCTCCTCCATAAAGAGAAAGTCCAACAAAGGACTAAAGCTGGTCGATTCTTCTACAGTAGGACAGTCCGAAATCTGATAGCATCTGTCTTGGGTGCACGATCGGCCAGAGTCTGCATGCGCAGACTGTCAGAAGACATGCAGACGCAATGTTTTTGATGCAGCATCTTGTTTTTGCTGCTCTTGTTGTTTTTAGTATATGTAGGCATTTTCACCATTTTTGTAAGCATCGATGGTTGATCTAGGCTCCCGATTGTAAAGTTTTGATGAAGCGTTGGTCGCTCTAGTTATGTATTGGCATTTGAGACTTCTTACTTTATGGATGTCAGCCTCTTTCCATCCCTTTGTTTACACTGTGTTAGAACAGCTCAGAATTGGAGGATCCAATCGAGTTGCGCTATTATAAGATGATGTAGGTTGGATCACTGTAATAGTCGCAGGGTTTCTAATCAATTCTTGTGCGTTCTCAACGCTGAATGGCTCGAAATTGGAGGATCCAGTCGAGCCACCTTTCAATTCTTTGAAACTCGAGGTCAAGAGGATCTTGTCTTCTGAGTTTTTCCTCCTCAAGCTATCGAAGGCCTGATGCCCGAGGCAGTCTTGCTCACTCATCTTATTAAGTCTTCCATCTATCCATCTTATACTCAGCTTACTGATGGAAGTTGGATCAAGACCTCCCTTGTTTTCTACACACCAGGCCCAGTTTCCTGAGTTAAAGCTATATCTTCTTGAGTCTCTATCCATTCGATCACCCCATTAAACAAATCGTGACATAAAACTGATGGGCGTTGGGCTCTGCTCCTGCAAGCAATCCAGGAGTGACTTATGACGCTAACATTTCTGGCGCCGTTGCTGGGGATGAAGTTGAAAATTTTCCCTGGGCAGAAGGACATTGAGCCTCTGATTCTGAAGGTGCATCAGACATCAGAGCCCTTCAAGATTGCTACTGTGCACCTGGCGACTCCACTGTGGCGACTCCAAGGTTTCCACATCACTGACCCTAAGGAGCTTTCTCGAGAAGGTTTCAGCAACTTCTTTCTCAGCCTGAGAAGCTTCCTGGGGTAACAACAACGTTAGGATCTGGCCTTTGATGGTGAACAAGGACTAGACACATTCGAAGCTGCACATATTTCACCTAGCGACTCCATGATTCAAGGATCGATTGGTGACTCCACTGGTTCGATATGGAGAAAATCCTTGCTCGCATGTTTGCTCCTTTTAATTTTTCTGCTATTCCTGGTTTTCTTAATGTTGTCCCCTCTCTGAATGAATGGGGCAATTATTTGCCCATATTTGGAAAATGTGAAGATGACAACCCTGCTCAGCACCTCAGTGAGTTTCATGAACTCATGCGTCAGTGGGAGATACATCATGAGGATGTATTATTGAAAATGTTCATGTTCTCGTTAGCAGGGGATGCACATAAATGGTATCATTCTTTACCCCCTGCTAGCATTTCTTCACTCTCAGAGTTTCATGCAGCTTTCATTGCCTATTTTCAGGAGTTTTATCCCTCCGAGTTAATTTGTCATAACTGTGGTGAGGGATACCACAACTCTGTACAAAATGAATTTATTTCTGACATCGGTTGTGAGGATGATCCTGACGACCTGGATCATAAATCATTCCTTTCTCCTCCCCATTCATCTGCATTAGAGGAGGGTTATGGAAGTGATGAAGATCCCAGGGAGGAAGAAGATACCCTGAATGAGCTGATGGAGCAGGTGAAATATCTCTCTGCCCAATTAGAAAGATTGAAATTTGAAGACTGTGCAGAGGAGTTTCCAGCCTTGGAGGAAGATGCTCTGAGTGACATGGAGCAAGTGGTATCTCTCACTGCCCAACGTGGAAAATTGGAATCTGATGGCAACGAAGTGGATTTTTCCATCTTCGAGGCAGATGATCTAAGCATCTCATTTGAAGAGATTATTGAAGATTTCTTAGATACGTTAGCATCTGCCCCCGATGAGCCTGTTGTCTCAGATTTAAACGAAGAAGCCATTGTGGAAGAGGATTGTTCTTTCTTCCTTCACGAGACTTCCCATGATGTATTTACATTTGGGATTGAAGAGAAGGATCGAGAGACCGTTCCCCTTTTACAAGATGGGTAAGCACATGAGGAAGAGAAGAATTTACCTGGGGGGGTTGTTTATGCTAAATACGAATCTGACCCGGGGGAGAGCCAACCAGAAGAGGAGAAAGAACCAGAGGAGCAGAATATTTTCTGTCCATAGCCAGTCAATGAGTAGCCACCACCTTAGAGCAGTGAGCCTACGTCAGTTGTCCACCAACCTATGCTTATCAGAGATATTCAACCACATGTGAACAACTGTGTAGCAGAGGAGGTTGTCTGTCGACCATTTTCCGAAATTCGCCACTCATTCTATGACCCTGTCGGCGAATACATGGAGTGGCATGTCCTTTATGCCTTGGGGCCGCCCTATTTTGTATCAACTTTAGCCTGTGAGGAGAAGTTGAAGAGTGTAGCCATTCTGCTGTCACGGTTACACTATATGCTGGTGATCATCGACAGAAGGAAGGAGCTTCTATCCAGGAAGCTGCTTGAATGGCTATGGTGGAAGTTTTCTTTCACCTAGCCCCATGTAAAATATTTTATTAGCATTAGGACTGTATATAAATAAGCTCCTTTGAGCATGTAGCTTTGTTTTCTTTGCTTTACTTTTCGGCCGGTATTTTCAGCAGCAGCATATTTTGAGCTTGACTCCATAGCCCAACAGCAAGCCACTGAAACTGCAGAATGAGTTCTTAGAGCATCATAGGGACGACTCTATCCCCCATGGAGCCTAATGTTAGCAACATTTCTTTTAAAGGGGGAAAAATAGGAAGAAATGGGGTAAAACCCCACTTACCCTAAGTTCGGGACGCGAATGCGCATGTGGTTAAGCAGCGAGCAAATCTGGGCGGCCAGGATCCGCGCGCCTAGATCCAGGTCCGGAATCAAGCGCGCATCTCTTCGACGGCCACGATCAGAGCACCCAGATCAACGGTACTCAGGTGATTCCGGCCCCCCCTTTGTCATCCTGTCTTTAATAAAGGGGGGGTCCCGGAATGGTCGAATGTTAACGTGGGCCCCCCTTCCTGTCGTGTCACTGTCTGAGTCGTCCTCCATGTTGCCACCTGTTCTCGACCTACCGCCACCCTCTTCCCCCGCCATCTGTCCAACTTTCCTCTTTCCATCCACATGGCCCCTCCTCAGCTCATCGCCCTCTCGTCTCTTTCCATGTGTCCCTCTCACTCCCAGTCACCTCCACCTGTATGATCATCCCTTTTACTCCATGTCCACTTGTACCCCCGCACTCCACACACCTTCCTCCTCTTTCCTTTTCAAATCGTGTGGCATTCCTCAGCTTATGTCATAGCTCCCATTTCCTCTCCATCACCTCCACAGTATTGACACCATCGCTCCCATCATACCCTCTTTCTCAGCCGCCGTAGGGGTCCCTCGCAGCAGTCCAGCGAAGCAGCATCCAAACAGAGACCGCTCAGTTGATCTAGGTGGCACCATTAGGAGACCTCCACGTCCCAGAAGGCAGAGTTGACCGAGGTTGTCCCCAGTCCCAAGAAAGCATTTATTGTGGTTGTTGATGGTGGTTGAGCATCATCTCTGCCATAAAAAGAAAGTCCAGCAAAGGACTAAAGCTGGTCGATTCTTCTACAGCAGGACAGTCCAAAATCTGATAGTGTCTATCTTGGGTGCACGATCGGCCAGAGTCTGCATGCGCAGACTGTCAGAAGACATGCAGACGCAATGTTTTTAATGCAGCATCTTGTTTTTGTTGTTGTTGTTGTTTTGAGTATATGTAGGCATTTTCGCCATTTTTGTAAGCATCGATGGTTGAGCTAGGATCCCAATTGTAAAGTTTTGATGAAGCGTTGGTCGCTCTGGTTATGTATTGGCATTTGAGACTTCTTACTTTATGGATGTCAACCTCTTTCCATCCCTTTGTTTACTCTGTGTTAGAACAACTCGGAATTGGAGGATCCAGTTGAGTTGCGCTATTATAGGATGATGTAGGTTGGATCACTGTAATAGTCGCAGGGTTTCTAATCAGTTCTTGTGCTTTCTCAACACTGAATGGCTCGAAATTGGAGGATCCAGTCGAGCCACCTTTCAGTTCTTTGAAACTCGGGGTCAAGAGGATCTTGTCTTCTGAGTTTTTCCTCCTCAAGCTGTCGAAGGCATGATGCACGAGGCAGTCTTGCTCACTCATCTCATTAAGTCTTCCATCTATCCATCTTATACTCAACTTACTAACGGAAGTTGGATCAAGACCTCCCTTGTTTTCTACACACCAGGCCCAGTTTCCTGAGTTAAAGCTATATCTTCTTGAGTATCTATCCATTCGATCACCCCATTAAACAAATCATGACATAAAACTGATGGGCATTGGGCTCTGCTCCTGCAAGCAATCCAGGAGTGACTTTTGACGCTAACAGTCTCTTTGGAGACATCCGATAAAATTGGAATGATAAAGAGAATATTAGCATGGCCTCTGCACAAGGATGACATGAACATATTGAGAAATGGTCCGATTTTTTTTTATTTTTTCTCTGGGAAATTTTGACATTTATTGTTTCTTGGAGGAAATTTCCAACGGGGATTTTTAACATTTATTTTCACCCATCTCCATTGTTTTATTCATACACTGTAGAAATGATGTCTTATTTCCGAATAAGCAATCTCCATTTAATGTTTTTTTTTTCTTTTTTCGGAAGCAATCTCCATTTTTTTTCTTTCTACCTTAATCAGAAGCAATCCCATTTTTAAGCTTGTTGCCTTAGTCAGAATCAATCTCAATTATTAAACATTGAGGTCGTGCTCTCATATATTTTGTACAATATTTTATTATTTCTCTCTTCATGAAATATTTAAAAATATTCTATATTATTTTTGGCATTCGATCTTTTGAACTTTTTCACCAGAATTCGACAAAATAAATCTGGGTAAAATCACCATTTTCTGTTATTTAAATTGCATTTTTGAATGCGTAAATGGTTTCGGCACATTGAAAAACCCTTGGGGCACTCGAATTATACAGACTCAATCACTTAAATCTAGAGTTCCAACAATTTTTGGCCAGATTTCGAGCAAAAATTATTTTAAAATTTGCTCGTAAAAACACCAAAAAGTCGAACATTTAGACTACACATATTTATTTTCGTGTTTTTGGTTAATTGAATGAAATGGACCGAACTAGAAATTTTGGGTTAAGGTGGTGGTTTGAATCACATTCCTACCAGTTTTGTTAAGAATGTGAAACCAAAAGAGGCTATGAATGGTCATAAGCAAATTGTTGTCCACTTCACAATATTTTAATGCAATAGTTGGGCTCTTATTTTGGACGAGGAGATGAAGAAATTAGAATAAAAGAGTCACCAAGATATATTTGATGGTTACAATGAGGAGTTATTGGCCTTCCTCTTGTATGATCTATATGTTAAAGAGAGAATCATTGGAAAGGATGTTGTTTTTTAAGAGAACCCACTTGCACCGGTTCGACTTCTCCTCTACCTTCTAATTTTGCTAATGCTTCTCATATTGATCTTCTATTGTTTCTTAGTTTAGATGTTTTATAGATTATGATGATGAGGTAAGCATTCGTTGGGTTTCTTTAAGTTGCTCCTTGTACACATGACTATTCATATATTGTTTAGGCCTTGTGTCCCAAATGGGATGCAAAAACCCTTTAGGAAATATGTTTAGATCTTGTGATGCTTCAGATTCTTGGAAGACTTGCACTTAGAAGAAACATGATAAATTCACTCTTGTGTTAAGGGTCATCATGTCTAAATGTGATCCCTCATCCTATGAAAAATATTGTGGTAAGCAAGATTCGAAACATGATATGACATATAATACAACTCATTAATTAAAAATCGTATTTGGGAATTGGTACCTCTTCCACCAGAAACTAATGTTGTTGCCATGATGTAAATGGATCTACAAAATCATTTTCTCTTTTGATGGAAATATTGAGAACCATAAAGGTCATCAATGTTCCATTTCAAAAACATGATAACATTACACAAAGAGTAGTGAGGTGCATGTACAACGTATGTATGCAACGCATGTAGCTATGTCATCTATATAACTCTGATAAACTAAAATAAAAATAATTAGTCTGTAAAAGTGAAAAAAAAAAGAGCCATGACAATAATTAAAAAAGGCAACCATGATAATCATTAACTAAAAAATAGTGTTGTTTCCATGATGTAAATGGATCTACAAAATCATTTTCTCTTTCGATGGAAATATTGAGAACCATAAAGATCATTTGGTTACTCAAGGATTCTCTCCAAAACAAGATACAACCACATCGAAAGCCTTTTCTTTTGTTGCCAAGATAGATGCCATTTTGATTTGTTTGTTCACTCGTTGCTATTTTGGTCATCAATGTTCCATTTCAAAAACATGGTGTCATTGCACAAAGAGTAGTGATGTGCATCTACAATGCATGTAGATGCGTCATGTATATAATGCCAATAAACTAAAATGAAAAATAATTAGTCTGTAAAAGTGAAAACAAACAGCCATAACAATAATGAAAAAAAAGCCAACCATAATAATCATTAACTAAAAAAACAAACTATAATAATAAAAATATAAGAGAGAGCATAATTTATCTTAACATTTGAGGTTGATGTAATGATAGACTTCAAGTTTTAGGGTTTGAAGAAGTTGAGTCGAGGTGGATTCCCTTGGCATTCATTGTATGGATGCCCCTTTTAAATCTAAGGAGGAGGCATTTGTTTCTTTGATCAGATCCTCGAAGCCAGCCAATGTGAAGTGTCTAGAGTAGAACAAGTTCATTAAGAAGGTGGAAGTTATTCATAAGCTAGACATTTCCTCTTTAGAACCAAAGAGAAAATTGCTTCTTTTGCACAAGCGAGCTTTAATAGGAAAGCTCACAAGCCTTTGGCCTAGTTCTCGAATAGTTCAAGCATGGATTTCAAAGCACTGGAGTCCCAAGGTTCAAGGTACTATATTTGGCTTTGCTTGTGGTTAAGGATTATTTCTCTTTTTATTTAGTAGCAAGGAGTAGAGAGATATGAACTTCAGATTGGGACCTTTTTTCATGGGATCCAAGAGAATTTGATCTATAAATTGTTGTGGATATTCCACTAGAATAGTTCATCACAACAGATCTAACAAAATACTGAAATCTTTACTATTAAGGTTATTTTTCCTTTAGATCTACAAAATATTTAGTTATTGATTTTATGCTTATGCATGAAATAAGATAAAATGCGGAAAATAGAGAACAATAAAAATACAATCACACCATCCACAAATAAACACAAGATATGACCTGGGAAACCTAATATGGGAGAAAACCCAACTAGAAGGTAAGGTTGATCTGGTATAGAAATGATGCAAGTACAAAGAAAGAGGCACTCTCTGTGGAGTTTCCTTGGACCTGTGGTCTGTACGGCTACTACAAAATCTATCCTCCTCTATTTTTCTCATAGAATACCACTTTCAAATGTTTCGCTTAGCTATGGAACAAGATACAATGCAAAAGAATGGAAACCCTTCTCCTCCTAGTGGCACGATATTTAACATAGCTCGATAACCATCTAGGGGTAGGTTTTTTACTTCCTCAACCTTCAATTGTGGTCGGATTTTGAACCTTCTAGAATCTTATTGAAATTCGTCACTTGGCTAGGCCCATATGCATGAGTAATGGGGGTTGACGTGGCATCCTCTCATACCATGGTGGTCAACATGATAGGTAAACTTGCGAGAGGCATAACATTTGCATACAAACTTTGATTGACGAATGTTTTGAACTGTTGGAAAGGTATCGAATTGTAGAACATCGTCAATAGTGGGTGTGTACATTATGAACACTGTAACCCCAACAAATATTGTTTAATGCCTGAAAATGGCATCGGATGGATCTAGACCCCAATTTTCCAAACTAGGAACTACCACTAAAAGAACCATGCAAGTCATGTCCTCCAATTTTTTCCACTCTGAAAGCATCAAGATAGATGAAAAATAATATAATAATCCAATCTGGATCATACCTCCCCATTTAGGGAGGATTTTGGTCCCCATAAGCTTTACTGAATGAGGTGAGGAATTTTTTCCTCTACCTTCTCCATGGAGTACCACGTTGCTTTGTCTGGAAGTTGTCCTTTCAACCCAATCTACCAAAGGTCATGTTGCCCATGTCTTGTAGTTATGGACCACTTCTGCAAAGCTGAGTCCTCTGCTAACTCTACCTAACCATTTGGTGCTAAGTCCTCTATGGAAGGTAGGACCTACTCCTCTTCCTGATCCAACATGGAAGGCTCATAGAGTTTGAGATTCTCCACATTCACTACTGAGTAAATGCGCATGTATGGGGGTAGACTGGGTCTATAGGAATTATCGTCCACCTTTTCCAATACCTCAAAAGGACCATACCATAGATCCTTGATCTTCTTACCATGACCTTGTAGCCTTTCCTTATTCAATTGTAACCATACTTTGTCTCCCACTCTAAAATGATATCTATATTTTGTGTTGGTCATGTCTAGCCTTGTACTTTTTCTGTGACTTCTTCAATGTCTCTTGTACTTGTGAATGGGTCTGCCTGATATTCTCAACATTTTTTTATGCTTTTAATGCATCTCCTATGAGGTCTTCCCTCACTCCTCCATGTTGTCCATATACAAGAGCTAAGTGTGAAGGTGGAAAATACCCAAAAGCTGCACCAAATTCATGTTGACTACTTTAGTCTTCACATCTGTCTATGGATGGAATGTTGTATACCTCTTCAACTTAGTGTCCATCCTCTCCCACAATGTAGTCCAAAATGCACTGAGAAATCTGGTATCCCTATCTTAAATCATGCTCCTTGGTATCCCAAAGTACACCCAACCCTATTCAAAGAACAAGTTTGTTTCTTCCTATCCCTTGATGGTCTTTTTACAAGGCATGAGAATGCACATTTTGTCGAACCTTTCAACTACCACAAATAAATAGTCATGTCTCTTTCACACGGTTGGTAAACCTCCCACAAAATCCATGGAAACACTTTCCCAATGTCGAGTGGGTACATGTAAGGGATGGTATAGACCTTGCTTCCTGTTACAGGCTTATTGGTACAACAATGTATACATCCTCTAGTATATCGTGCTACATCTTCTTGCATTTTGGGCTAGTACACATTACTTTGTAAATTGGCAACTGTCTTCCCAACACCAAAATGTCCTACAACATTGGAGGTGTGAGCCTCTCTGATAAGTTGTAGTTGTTCACCTTTAGGGACATAGAGCTTGTCGAGATTTTAGAGTAAACCATTCTGAAAATGATAGTTGGTGTTACCATCACCTTCTTCTATATGAATTTGGCCTTGCCATCACCTTCTTCTATATGAATTTTCCCTTGCCATCACCTTCTTCGATATGAATTTGGCCATGTAGCTACTGAAACACCTCCTTGAAGTCCTCATATTTTGTGTATGCTTCTTTGTATGCATCATGAGTAAAAGGATCCATGTGCATCAGAGTTCCCAAAGCTATAATATTGGATGTGAGTGGCCGTGAAATCATGTCTTCCAACTTATTTGAGCTACCCTTCTTATACTTTATGACCAAATGAAAATGTTGTAAAAACCCCATCCACTTCTAATGTTTGGTTTGTTCTAGCTTACTATGGGCTTGCAAATATTGTAGTAGTTGGTGATCTATGTGGATGATGGTCTCCTTTCCCATTATATAGTGCTTCCACTTTTTGAAAACTTGTACCAAGGCATAGAACTCCTTGTCATAGGTAGGATAGTTGAGAATTCCCCCATGAAATACTTCAAAATGTCAGCATACAGGCCTTCCTTTGTACATCAAAATTGTTCATGTGGCATACCCACTTGCACATGTCTCCACTTCGAAGGGATTCTGCAGATTTGTAGCACGAGCATTGGTGCTTGAATGATCTTTCTTTTCAACTCATCAAAATCCTTATGTTGATTCTTACCCCATTGGAAACTCTTACCACTGGTTGTTATGGCACAAAGTGGTGTAGCTTTCGCTGAAAATGAATCTATGAACTTCTGAAAGTATTGTGTTTCCCCAAAGAAACTCCTAACTTCAATGAAATTTGTAGGAATTGGCCATTTCATGATGGCCTCCATATTTACAGGATCTATCTTGAGCTCCCCTCCACCGATCACATACCCCAAATACATCAAATACTGATGAGAAAACTCACATTTCTTGAGATTGGCCAACAACTAGTGCTTCTTCAGAGTCTCTAACACCTGCATAAGATGTGATATGTGTTCCTCCTAGGTAGTGCTATAAACCATTATATCATCCAAATAAACAATAAAAATTGAATCTAGATAAGGGCGTAAAACATCATTCATTAGTCTCACAAATGTAGTTGGTGCATTGCATAAACCGAATGGCATAACCAACCACTCATATAAACCTTTCCTTGTCTTGAAGGCAGTCTTCCAGACAACTTCTTCTTTGACTCGTACCTGGTGATATCCTGATTTCAAATCCATCTTAATGAAGTACTTGGCATGTTACAATTGGTCTAACATATCATCGATCCTTGAAAGAGGGTATCAATTCTTCAGTGTAATCCTGTTCTAAGCCATGTAATCAATACACATTATCCAAGTCCCATCCTTCTTGGGCACCATTATGATGGGTGACCCACAAGTTGAGATACTTAGTCGAATCACACCCTACTCCAACAATTATTGAAACTACTTCTTTACCTCATTTTTTTCCATAACAGACTGTCTATACATCCCAATATTCAGTGTTATCACTGAAATTTCGTCCGCACATGGCGACAAGAACTCCGCATCGTCAAAACAGCAATGAAGTCATTCATGGCACTGAATTAATTTCACAGCATTCCAGAAGGGTCAAAAACTATACAAAGTAACCAAAAATTGAAGGGCGCTTTACAGTAGTTTGGTGCACGCGCACATGCGTAGGACAAGAACGTACTATGTGTGCATGCGCGCACGACGCGCGGTTGTCAGCGCAAAAACCCGCGCACCTGCTAAAACGACGCATTTATTGAATTGGTCGGCCTCCCAACCACTTACGGACCAACTCCCAATCTGATTTGACTCCCAAATCCGAGTTGAATCCGCAGGGTAGGCGGGTCTAAGACCTAATGAAGCCCTAAAGAGCCCCTTTTCACACTTTGAAGGGGTTACATAATCACCCGATGATCTGCTATAAAAAGCCATGAAGAAACATTGTTTTTGCAAGGAATTTCAGGTATTGTTATGCTGCTAAGATTGTCAAGGGCTCATTCTTTGACGATAATACATTGGCAACATCTCATAGGGCCATTCACCTCTCCATTGAGTGGATGTGCTGGGAGTTCTTTCACTATCATTCTCATTTCTTCGCATTGTAAGGAGAGCAAGTTTGTGAGGGCCTCAAGAGCCTTCCTTTGGGGGAAGAAGG
>ML812281.1:106699-134485 GCA_009831015.1 Picea engelmannii
GTCAAAACAGCAATGAAGTCATTCATGGCACTGAATTAATTTCACAGCATTCCAGAAGGGTCAAAAACTATACAAAGTAACCAAAAATTGAAGGGCGCTTTACAGTAGTTTGGTGCGCGCGCACATGCGCAGGACAAGAACGTACTATGCACGCATGCACGCACGACGCGTGACTGTCAGCGCAAAAACCCGCGCACCTGCTAAAACAACGCATTTATTGAATTGGTCGACCTCCCAACCACTTACGGACCAGCTCCCAATCTGATTTGACTCCCAAATCCGAGCTGAATCCGCAGGGTAGGCGGGTCTAAGACCTAATGAAGCCCTAAAGAGCCCCTTTTCACACTTTGAAGGGGTTACATAATCACCCGATGATCTGCTATAAAAAGCCATGAAGAAACATTGTTTTCGCAAGGAATTTCAGGTATTGTTATGCTTCTAAGATTGTCAAGGGCTCATTCTTTGACGATAACACATTGGCAACATCTCATAGGGCCATTCACCTCTCCATTGAGTGGATGTGCTGGGAGTTATTTCACTATCATTCTCATTTCTTCGCATTGTAAGGAGAGAAAGTTTGTGAGGGCCTCAAGAGCCTTCCTTTGGGGGAAGAAGGAACCACATTTCTCTTCCTTCATCGTGCTTTGATTTCATCAATTGACCAGCTCAAAACCATTGGTGATATCGGTGTCTTTTTTGTGTTTATTGTTTCTTTATCCATATGCTCACAATTTTAGTTTGTTTTCATTTGATTCTAGCTTATAGTTTGTTTTGTTTCCTCTAACCTTTCCTTCCACAGTTGTCATGCTCTGCAAGACCCAACAGGGCATGTAAGCACCCTCGATTTGCTCACCAGGTGATGAATTGGGTGCGAACATTCAGCAAGGGGGAGTCTGGAAATAATTGGATTTCATGCTCCATTTCCCTCTTAGGTGGTAGCCCTTTAATCTCTTGGAACACTCATATGTTTGTTTGTAGAAACTCCTACAACTGATATTTCTACTCTTTAGTACACCCCTCCAAGGATTCCCTCACTCTCATTGACTCATCATCGAATTGATTTTCTCTTAAGAAAAGCGAAACATATTTCTTACTAGAACTAAGCAACTTCTTAGCTTGGTTGGAACTTACTGGTGATGTTAGAAAAACAGGATCATCGAGAAATAAAATAAAACAAATGCGGAAATAAAACACAGAAGATACACAATACAATAGAGACACAGATATACGTGATTCACCCAGTGTGGGCTACGTCCACCAGAGAAATTGCCAGGTCCTTCTTGTTTATTATCCATCAAAATGAAGGGATACAACCTACAACACACTCGTTGTAATTTCCTCTTCTTTCTCTCACAGTCTCCTCTCTCAGGATACAATATTCACACTCATACACAACCATAATACAATTCCCTCATAAAACAGGGTTGTCGTAATACAGTTGTAGTTGCAGTTGCAGTTGCAGTTGCCAGTTGCAGTTTCCAGTTGCGCAAACCTTGAGATTAGAACACAAGTTGGATGGTACTACAAATTTCAGAGATACACACTTGTATATAAGTTATATCATGAGGGTGTTTGCAGAAGATGTACACTTGGAAAAAGGACATTTGTCCAAGAAGTGACAAAGGGATTCTAGATCTAGTGCATCCAGAGGAATAATGAACCCTCCCTAGCAATTAAGACTCCAAGTTTGCATATCAGGTTTGAATTTTTTTTATATTGTTGCATCTTAAATCAATATTGTAATTGAGACAATAGTGTTTAGAGTTCTATTACTCCTGAGTACTTTTTGCTATCAAATGTTTAGTGACACTTGAATATTGTTATTACAATAATCAGTATGTAAATGCTCACTATTTAGTACTAATGATGCACTTGTTTGCAAGATAGAATTGATCTCCTCTAGGAGATGTTCTTGGTTGTTGTCTTTGTCCTAGGAAGGTTACCTTGTAAATTCCATGGATATGTTCTTAGGTAGGTTACCACGAAGGAATGACTGGTAGAAACACTAGAAAAGTTTTGTTCTTGTTCTTGTTCTTGTTCTTATTCCAGACAAGTCATAGGGGATAGCTATGAGAAAGAGTTGTAGTGACTATTGTTCTTGTTCCTATTTTTGTTGTTCTTGTTTCTATTTCCTAATCATAAGAATATTGTTCTTGTTTCTATTTCCTAATCATAAGAATATTGTTCTTGTTTCTATTTCCTAATCATAAGAATGTTGTTCTTGTCTACTATTTTCCTTTTTTATTGCTCTTGTTCCAGGCAAGTAAAAGGTGAGAGCTCTCAAAGGGAACCATAGTGACGGTTACATGAGGCAATAGATTAGATAGTCTCTAGTTTGAGACATGGAGCATACTATCAATACATAGAGTTGTGTACATGACTGTATAGATCCATGTACCGAAGGCGAAGATGACGAATTTAGAACCTTCTGAAAAGAAGGATACTTTTGTGGGATACAAAATGTTTCACATGGAGATTGACAATGAGGAGCAGATGGCTCCACCAGTGGTGAGGCAGGTGGCCCCACCAAGTACCAGCTCAGAAGGAGAACAAATTTAGAAGGATTCAACCCTCAAGATCCAGTAGGGAGGAGCAGCNATTAGACTTCAGATGAATTCAACGGATGCAAAGGGAGAAAATGGATCTGGAGATTGTATAGATTCATAGGGAGTCAAGATTCAGAGGGAGCATGCAGACTCAGAGTGAGCCTAATCTCAGAGAGAGTCAATTGGCTCTGAGGGAGAGTTGATCATTCAAAGGGAGTTCCCCCCTCAGGTTTAGGTGGGAGAGAGTGACATCTTCGAAGACTGACAAACAGGTGTCATGATTTGAGGAGGCTTTGAAGATATGTCAGATATCCTTGGAGGATACACTTGTTTCAGTAGATCTTGATACAGTGACAGAGGAGGCAGCCAGTCAGGAGGACTGGGTATGGATTTTTTCTTAGTCATAAAGAGAGCAGCCAGTGAGGTAGACTAGACAACGATGACAGAGGGAGTTGGCCTCAAATTTTGAGGTGGAGGATCCTGGTCAGATGTACTCTTGGGATTACAGGTGTGACAAGATCAAATGAGATATTCCTCATTCAGGGGATACTTATGAGATTCGATATGATGGACTGCAAGTCCATGACTAACCCTATGATGAAAAATCTGAAGAAGTTGAGTGATTCTCCTTCAGATTCAGATTTGGTGGATCCCATGATGTATAGGCAGTAGATTGGATCCTTGATGTACCTGGTTAATGTTAGGCTAGATGTTTGCTTTGTAGTGAGCACCCTGAGCCAGTATTTGGTTGAAGCCAAGGCAGTTCCCGTGGGTGGCAGCGAAGCATGATCTAGTTGGATATGATTTGTCTTAGGTGATGAAGTGAGGTTGCAAAGATATACATATTCTAATCGAGTAGGGAGTGCAATAGAGAGATTGAGCACCTCAGGGAGCTACTTCATCTTGGAATCATTTACAATTTCTAGGATAAGCTGGAAGTAGGCTTCTATAGCACTCAGTACAACAGAGACGAAGTATGTCACAGCCAGCGTCGCAAGTCGTGAAGTGATGCAACTTCAGAAGATTCTTGTGGGACTTCATCTGAGACATAATAAAAAAGGGAGCAATGAAGTTCTAGTACCTATCCAGAGATGAGCATATTGTAGATATACTCCCATAGTGGCTATGTTGACTTGGTTGAGGAGGATGATACATAGGATTAGCCATGTTGATTTATCTAGTGATGAGAGCTGATGTTTCAACATCGGGCAGACATTCCCCCAGATTGGTCATGCACGGGGCTATGCTAGTGTTGATATGACCAAGGGGAGAATGACTCATTCACTCATGGGGCTCTGCCAGTGGTGAATAGCCCAGGTATATTGATAGCATCGGGCAGACATTCCCATATATTAGTCATGCACGGGGCTATGCTAGTGTTGATATGACCAAGGGGAGAATGACTCATTCACTCACAGGGCTCTTCTAGTGGTAAATGGCCCAAGTATGTTGATGTTCTCCAGATTTGAGCATAAATTATTCCTAGATTGGTCATGCACAGGGATATGCTAGTGCTGATATGACCAAAGGAGAATGATTCACTCATCCACGAGGCTTTGTTAGTGGTGAGTAGCCCACATAAGCATCAGGCAGACATAATCCCAGATTGGTCATACTCGGGGCTATGTTAGTGCTAATATGACGAAGGGTAATGATTCATTCACTCATGGGGCCTTGCTAGTGGTGAATGGCCCAGGTATAGTCCTTCTCTTGATAAGGAGTTGATGGACTTGAGATGTTATCACATGCATATTCTGAGATGGAATGCATGTGTGTAGATGGAACATCAACATGGCTCATGAAGACAACCTTTATATGATAGAAGAAATACAAGTATGGAGAATTCCTCCCTCGTTAAGAGGGAGTGTTGGATATTTGCAATTTCGGGCAATCATTCTCCACAAGAAAGTACAAGAAGACCCATCTACACCATAGCAGAAGCCCCGGGAAGAAGTTGGATATTGAGGAAGAGAATTCAGCCCCATAAGAAAATAATAAAGTAATTGAAGACCCGGAAACAAGAAGACAACCCCATATTGGTGCCCATAATAGTATAAATGCAGGAATGGTTCATTTCATTTCGACAGGAAGACAATTCTCCTTTCTGCAGTGCGCACAAGGCAGTTGCAGTTGTAGTTGTGTTATTTTGCTATATCTTGGTTCTGGTTACCTTGGAGAGTGTGCTACACTGGGAGAAGCTCTTGATTGGTTATTATTGGTCATATTATTGAGGAGATAGGTCTTAGTGATGCTAATCTCGGGGAAGATAGTTTTTGTATGGTATTTTAGCTATTGATGTTGATGTACTAATAATATCTTGGACTGAATTCTTCTATAGAAAGGTTGTTGGGTTTTCTCCCAAGGTTGGGTTTCCCAAGATAAACTCTTATTTTCTTGTGTTAAGTTTTTGTGTTTTTTGTACATGGTTAATATTTATAGATCTTGTTATTTCTGTTGTAGTATTATAGTTGAGATTTTTAGTGTATAGTTATTCTATGATAATTGTTCTATGAAAGTGAATCTTGTTATTAAATTGTAAGGCAATAACTATCATATATGAGAATCATAAAACATCAACATTACCATCCTTGATCATTCAGTATTGGTTGGCTCTCCACATGAAGAGTGTGTCCCTCATATACATGTAGGGACTGTTATCGCACAAGTTGTAGGTTGGGCAAAGCCCGACCCAACCACCAAAAGGCAACAAGACTCCATTTTTGGAAAGCTAGAGTTCTGTAACCACGTCTCATAATTCTTGGTCACTTTCATTGATAGCCCGGATAAAAGAATGGTGCAACATGATGGACTGAGGGCAGTGAAAGGGGCACATTCCTTGGGTCAACATGTTGAGAGAAACAAGAAATTATCGTTGGAACCATTGTTGAAGTTGTGAAATTTCATAATTTTATTTTTCTAAATATTGTGATGTAAATTTGTATATGTATTCAGCATGGTTTTGTGCAACGAGGATGGTGCACAATTTTAGGGGAGGGAGAATGTAACATCCCCGCTATAACACCTAGTTTGATTAATGCATAACGTGTATATGAATTTGGCCATGGCCAAGTGATGTAACATGCAAATTATATTTTTGAACTTTAATAAATAAAGTGTGATGCCAATTGTTGGGGAACATGGACAGAGATTGAGGCTGAGTTTTCCACAAGAGAAGGGAGTGTCTAAGGGGGGAATTATTTATGGGTATTAATTCAAACCCACTTCCATGAGTTTATTATCATTAGGGACAACCTTCTATTTCATTGTTGAGTGTTCCCACATCCAATCATTAAACTCGTGTAAGGGGGAGGGTGTAAAAAGTCACATCCCATAGTTATTAGGAGCATGGGGCTAAAGTACAATTAACATTAGGCAGAGTGAGTTATCAATTTACTTGGGGAAAAGAGAAGAAATTTGTATCGGTAGAACAGACAGTTTTCACATTCATGTTTTTGGATGAAAAACAAGCAGAGAACATGGAAAAAGAGCACTAGAGCTAGAGCAACAATGGAGTGCGAATTTTGGAGCATTTTTGGAGATAAAGACTGAAGATCCAAGTTGTTAGGCCTGAAGAGTGAACTCATGTGTCAGTTGCACTGTAACAACAAGTGATTGTTGTTGTTTTTGTAAGATTCCCAAATAGATTTGTGTGGAATGATTTAAGTTTTAGTTTCTGGTTGATGTGTTTTGTCAAACAGTTTGCACCAGGAACCTCTTTAGGCTCGTGTTGGGGTTTAGTTTTGAGTTTTACAGCACAATATAGTTTGCTTAATGTAAATGGTCTTTAATAATAATGAAGCAAATAGAAATCACAGCAAGAAATGGCCACAAACTCATATCTGGTTTTAATTATTATATAGCTTACCTTAATACAATAGAAGAGCAGATCTAGAAATATATAGAAGGATGGAACATGTGGTTGATAGCACCTCCAAAATTTAATAGAGAATAGAGAGATAGACCTCCAAGAACCTCCACTAGCTACATGCAAGATATATACAAGATCAATTTCTTTCCCTTCCTCCAAATTGTTGTCTTCTCTGGCTGAGTTGTGCCCTCACTGGTTGTAGCATCCCATATAGAATTGATCTCATCAGATCTGGCCTCAAAACCCCAAGAAAATGCTAATATCCTATAAGGAAGAGGATGGATGGCTCATAAGATGAATTTCCCCTGTCAAATATGCAATATCTAACCATCAAGCAATAGATCTCTAACTCCAAGTGCACCCTCCTTCAGTTTTCATGCCCAACTCTAAGAATAATAATCATGGAGGAGAAAAACCCCAAAGAATACCAAGAATAGTCACTCTGGGTATGGAAAATGCATGAAAGACTATATCTCTTCAATATCCCACCTCTACAACCCAAATCAAACTTCCTTGGATTGGATAGTGCGCCCTTCCTGCAGAAAACTCCCCAACAATGCGCCCCTCTTCACAAATAATAGCTTAAATGGATCTGAACTGAATAAAATGGTGAGGGTGGAAATTTTCACCACCTTGGCTAATATTGGACCAAGAAAGGAGGGATATTTCACCTTTGTACTGATCTCTAGGGTTTGTCTAGTCAAAACCATCAAAATGCTCAAGCTGCCAGAGCTCAAAAGTTGCAGTGAAAATGATCAAGAATGAGGAAGTGAGGTGCCCTCATCCTCTTTTATACTCCAGCTACTAATTCCTCACTTAGATTATTAATTGGATTTATAAAGTATTTTCTTTAATTATCGCACGTTATCCATTTAACTTATGTCTCCTTATTTTCCAACGTCACTTTTTCCTAATTTGACTTTAGTTCTTTAGTGGCATATTTCGCCAACCTTCGTCCCCATTTGGATGAGACTATAGCCTAGGGGGAACAACTAGGCTAATAAGTATTCAAGTGCCATGGTCATATGGAAGGGGATCTTACAGTCTCCCCTACTTGAAATTGCTTGACCACAAGCAATTCCACGTCTAAATGTTGCAAGACTTGTTCACCTTCCCAAGAAGCGTCCTCAATTGGAAAAAATTTCCACTTAATCAGATATTATTTGATACTATTGTTCCTCAACCTCTTCTCCCTAATTTACAATATGTCTTCAGGAATTAGAATCGGTTGGCCCTCTTCGTCAAGTGGTGATATCTCCTCAATGACGATCACCTGTTGGCCTAATGCCTTCTTCAAGCATGACACATGGAATACCTTATCAATTTTACTCCCTGATGGCAATTCAACCTCATATGCTACCTCTCCAATTCTTCTACCCACCCTCTAGGGTCCATAGAAATGAATCTTGAGTTTCTCCACACCATTTTTCTTGATAGATGACTGATGATATGGTTGTAGCCTCAAATAGACCAAGCCCCCTACCTCAAAGTTGCACTCCACTCTGTTTTTATCTACATAGATATTTTGTTGGTTTTGAGCCCTCTGCAAATGATATTTAAGCTCTTTAAGTATCTTCTGACTTTCTTGTCTCCACTCCTTAGCCATAGGAGCCCTGTTATCCCCAAGCACAATTTCTATGAAGGTGAGTGAATCATAGCCATATGGTGCCGTGAAGGGTGTCAATCCAATGGACCTATGATGGGTAGTGTTATAACAACATTCCCCAAATGAAGCCACTTGACCCATGCTTTCTATTGTCCTGCCACATAATTCATCAGGTACCCTTTCACCCATTTATTGACTATTTTTGTTTGTGCATTAGTCTGTGGTTTATAGCTTGTACTAGGTGTCAAGTATTTGTTTTATGCAAGACATGTACTTGGGCTAAAGAGGAATATTCTTTAAGTAAGTCGGTTCACTTCTGTAAGGGTTGATGTTATTTTCACAAGAAATATGTGCAAGCTTTTGAGAGGTGCATTGGTATTGGCTAAGGGCATCAGTGTTAGTACTCTCTATAGATTGGATGTTACTACTCATGTTGTGGTTCATAGTAATGTTGCAATAATTGAGAAGATTCAAGCCACTAACGAATCTTCTAAAGAAGAAGAAGGATGCATGCTTTGGCATAGGAGGATGGGCCACTTGAATGAGTAAAGTCTATAAGACACACACTCCAAAGGAATGGTTAAAGGTATGAATTATAATCATAATTCCTTTGAGTTTTGAGAATCATCTGTGTCGGGTAAATGTAGATTTTGACCTTGCACAATTATTTACTGCAAACAGATTTTCAGTAAAAGAATAGAAAAGATATAATGGCAAACACAAACATTACACAAATATTTTTCCCCTGGAAACCCAAACTAGGAAAACCAGCACATTCTATATTCACTCATTGTGATACATTGTTTACAATACAATATACATATATGAGCCAGCGGCATCCAAAACCCTAACCCACTGACCTGGATTAGTCAACAACCCTAATTCCTTAACCAGAAATAGAAAACCATCGATAAAAACCATGTGTCGAAAAATCGCCCAACAATGGACATGAAAATCGAGGTGACACGAAAAATGAGGTAAAAATGCAACACGTTTCCTGGCGCAATGTAGCAATCTCTACCACTATTCGTGCAAAGAATATAACACATACCCAACATTCTCTCGCTTGTTGTTTTCTTTGCATACAGGGGGTTATAGGGTTACATAGTCAACAATCTAGGGTAGCAATGCCCATGGATCCTCTACACCAAGAGAACTTCTCAATGCTCACAGATTTTGTTAATGAATCTACAACATTCTTCAAAGTGTCCACCTTCATCAGCAACACTTTCTTTTCTTCAACCATGTCTCTCACAAAGTGTTATTAAATATCAATATGCTTTGTCTTTAAATGATAAGCGGGTTCTTCGTCAGAATAATTGCACTGATTGTCAAAATTTATCCTTACAATTTGATGTACCAGCCCAATACCTGAACACAATATTTGTAACCATATTGCTTCCATACTTGCATGAGTGGATTCCATGTATTCAACTTATGTAGTTGAAAGTGCCACTACAACCTCTCTTTTGCTCATCCAACCGATTGCTCCTCCAAACAAGTTAAACACATACCCTCTTGTATATCTCCTACGATCTAGATCTCCAGCCGAGTCTGCATCTGTTATCAGATAAATCGGTAGCTGTGGACACTAACAAATCTCCCTAGATCCACCTGGATCTAGAACAAAACAGGACAGGACACAACTTTTTCCCTAAGTTGTAATCATTGAATCTACTACTAAGAAGGAATGAGTGACATACCTTTATATCGCTTCCTTAGGTCTTTGTTGTTCCCTCTTTGCTCCAGGGCTCTTGTGAAATCATGTCCAAGACAACACAAACCAACAAAAGTGAAGATAGCAAAGTATATTCACTGTCAACCTATGCATATGATCAAAGAGTTACATAATAAAATAAGAGTGATTATATGGGAAAGGGACATGTCGTTGTATTATATTAAATGAAAGTAGAAGATGCAACCGGATCGCCTTGATGTCGCAAGCTTTCTTTCAGTGACCCTTGGTTCCAACACACACACTTGCTCTGTATTTGCATGAAGAAGATCCAATACAACTTGATAGACTAGATAGAGTCTTCAAGCTTCTGTCCAAACTGAGTTCTTCACACAATCCTTTCACCAATTCTTCATTCAATGTTGCTTAACATTTTCCATGAGAAACCTATAAATATATAGGAGAAGGAGGGATGGTTACATGGATGAGGATGATCCCACCAAATATGAGAAGTCAGTAGGATGCCAACCATACGAATGCCAACTCATTTTCTAGAAGATCCCCTTCTAGAACCTTCGTGACCTCTTCTCTTCTTCAAGCTTAAAAACAGGTTCACACCCTACCTATAGAGAAGATTGCGAATAGTTCACACCCTAAGTGTGGGTGGCCTGCGAGAATGAGGGATTTTTGCACCCTGTAACATATGTAGCCTGCGAACTCATCTTAAAAATGTGTTTTTTGGAAGAAGACAACAGTCGCTTTTCTCAGGCAAAAAGTCCTTGTGGGAGCCTGAATACATCACTTGTAGAGACATCACCAGAGTGACCAAAATCATGTGTAACAGAATGCCCCCCAAAGTATGAGGCTGGAATATGTGACAGCTGAAATACTTTGTAAACTGTGTGTGTGTGACAGAAACCAGGAGCGCACCTAATCGGAAACCTGTAAACAACCAAGCATCTGCAGATTATAATACCAGTTCTGAGGTAGGCATTCCCATGCTCAGATCACAAATGAATGGAATCATAAACGTAGGTCATGGCCACCAATCATACACCATGGATCCATGCCATCAAAATGCTACATAGCCACCAAGAATACACTGTGGATCTATGCAATAAGACGTGAATTAAGACGACATAGCCACATGACATACAAAGTGGATCTATGTGTCGATACAAATCATACATACTCCATCGCAGCCTGGATCAAAAAGATGAGACCCAGGGTCTTCAATCCCGTCACCTGAAAGTACGAATCTAGCCATGTGATTACATGTGTTGAAGTCGAACATGGTAGAAACCACTTGATTACCGGTCATTGATGAAAACCGTTAACAAGTGCGAGGGAAATCACCATTGATGTCAATGACTCCCAAGGTACCGAAGTACAATCCGAACGAATGTGAATGAATGAGCTGAAGTCGAGAACTTGGCGGAATCTCTCGATCAGGGATCAATGCTGTGAAACCCCAGCCGAAAGCGAAGAGACCTGCCATTAAGGCATGCAGGTTCTAAGGTACTAAATGATTTCTAAGTCTCATTTCTGGATAATGAGTCGGAGTCGACGGAATAAGACTCGTCATAGGAGGGCCTTGATGTATCCCCCATCAATGACACGAAATAAGTAACAGATTTTGAGGATGAAATTAAGTATGAATATGGATCGAAACGGACACAGGGAAGGCTAACATAGTAAGAATGGACAACTGCATATGACCGACTCAATAGAGGGCTCGTGTGAACTTCTCTTGAACATGTGAACGACACGACCAAGGATTTGGCAACACTGACTCAAAGACGACCCAAGATATGACCTTGTAGCAAGTCGAACGAGAGACAAATGGATTTCCAAACCCGGATTCAAATCACGAATAGGGGGTGTCATGTTCAAGAGCGACGCTTACTGCCATTAATATGAATACGAAAACATATCCCTTTCCCAAAATTCCCCCCACCATCTCTAGCGAGTACCTCTTTATTTTTACACAAGCTTGAGGAGGATAACATATGCTTGTCGATGTAAGCTCATCCTTCGGATGAGTCCCTCGGAGTATGTTTAATGAACCCTAGGAAGGAGTGGTTCGGTCCCATTGCAGGTCTTTCGATGTTTGTTTAACGAGTCCAAGGATAGAAATCTCGAGGGGGGGTTCATGTTTTGAGAGTCTGAAAAACACTTAAAGAGAACTCTCCCAGTTCCTTTTTTGTAAAAGAGTTCGACGAGACCGAAAAAGTGATAAACTATCGCCCGTCGAACGTTTCTTCAAATACTTTGCTCGATTGCGGGAGGCACGAGCGATCATTCGGTCAATCGTTTCAGCCAACGAGGTAAGCTCTTGATCTTTCAACTTTTCAATGGTTTATTTTTAGTTTTTATTGACAATTTTTAGGGTTCTAGGTCCATTTTAGGATCACACCATGTGCTCGAGCATTCTCGCAGGTAGGCCTTACAGGACCTGCGAGAATATAGGATTCTCGCAGGTGGCCTTTAGGGCACCTGTGAGAATCTCGCACTGTGCAAAAGGGCCACCTGTGGGGGCCGAAAAATGGATTTCAAAGTTTGGTTTGGCTCAATAAAAAATATGCAAGAGTTTAAAACAAGTTGTTGACTCCCCTCTCATGGCTCTTTTGCAGGTGTTTGACCATCACAATGTTGGAATGGAGAGAAAGGGAACATGAGGAGGATGATGTTATTGCCGAGAATGACCCGGGTACAGTCGCTGCCCTCCAGGACTGTGAGCTATTGAAATTCTTCAGGATTCCAGGCATGAGAGCCCAACTCAGGTTGTTGGAATACCTTGTCCATATGTGGGACGTGGACCAATAGTTATTTCACATGGGAGTCCATATGTTGACCCTACATATCAAGGATATCTATTTTCTAACGGGGTTGTCACGGCGTGGATACCATGCTACTTTGACCGGAGGCAGAGGCGGTGGGCTCCCTATGAGTGAGTATTGTCGCTAGTATTGTGTTCCCAAGGCAGAGAGGAGCAAGGGTAAGGTCACCATTTGGGGGGTCCAGGATTTGACCCTACGGACCATCTTGTTCACTATTGCACGCATGGTTGGGAGCGCGGCTCCACACATGGCTCTCCAGAGCTATTTCCAATACGCCATAGAGTGCACAGAGCCTCAGGTCTTCAACTGGTCGGATGCAGTTCTCCGTAGTATGAAGAGACAATTGACGAAGTGCAGAAAGGGTGACTTGAAGCAGTTTGGGTACGGATCACTTTTGGTGTCATTCTTCCTCGAGAGGGTCCCACTGCTACGACTACAGGTTGATTGGGGTTTACCGACTCCACAGGATCCCAGGATGCTGAGGTGGTGCAACCTCATGGATCGACACGTACCAGGGCCCATAATCAAGTACAATGATTCATTTTTCAACTGGTTGAGGCCCTAGATGCTGATGATTGACAACTACACATAAGCTAGTTTGGATTTCCGAGGGGATCCGAATTTGGCCCTACCTGAGGATGCTCAGTGGGGTGACTTGGGTAAGAAGTACACATTTTGTTCTTTTTAAATGTTTTTGTAAATTTTATCATATGAAATGTTTTTATGTTTATCTAGGAACAAATCAAAAATATCTTTTTGATGACACAGATGTGGGGCCATATCGACCTCCAAGAACGTCTCCCATTCAATGGCGAGGAGAAGCAGCTCTAGTGGCGAGATGGGATGCCGAAGACTACGAGGCAGTGGAGAATAACTTGGAGGGGTTGACCACGGACGTCCCGGATATTGCTATTGGGGAGATCCCAAGATGTTACCAGCGCCATACTGTGGGCGTGTCCGAGTCTATCAGTCAACTGCTTCGTAGGGTGGCCCGAGCAATTGTGTGTTATCGTGAGCGTCATCTGTGACACTACTTTATAGAATCTATGGGCTTCGTATTTTGGGATTTTGATCCTTGCACAAAAACTTTTTGTAAAAACTTTTGATCATTATATACATATATACGGCTTCTACCGGCTTATTTTGTGTCGTGTTATACATGTGATGTGTGATTGGTTTATAAATGTCCCAAATGTCTGTCTAACACATAGTTAGCTAATGCATCAATCAATGTATTTAGACATCTAGGAATGTGTTGATATTTGATATAATCAAAATAACGTTCCAAGAGGCGAATTCGTAAATATAACCGTAATAAAGTAGGACTTCGAATAGCATAGACGTTACTTAACTGTAGTACTACTAGTTGTGAATCGAGTCGTATGGCCAGGTGGCGGATACCAAGCGAAATAGCATCAATCAACAATTCGATGACGGTGCTATATTCTGCAATATTGTTGGTCACACGACCGAGGCACAGGCCTCGTAGACTGATAAGTTCGCTCGTAGGGGCATAAATTGCCCATGCAGCAGAAGCAAGGTTCTGAGTACTACGGCTAGCGCCATCGGCGAAGCCAATGTGGGGTGACGAAAACTCTGACATATGGAAACCAAGCACAATGCAAGATAAGCGGTCGAGGGCAGAGACCCAAATAACGAAAAAGCACACAAAAAGTATGATACAATAAAATGCAAGCACTCATGCACAGGTGATCTTAAGCATAGTACTTCTTTAAGTACAACCCATTTTTGGGTTCACTCAAAGGGATACCTTCATAGTCCACTAACTCGTAAGCTCCTTTCTCTAAAACTCGTCTGACGATATAAGGACCTCGCCACATAGCTTCAAATTTTCCAGCTCCTAGAATATCCCGATCTTTTTCGTAAAGGAGAACTAGATCACCTTCGGAGAAAACACGTGGCTTGACATGTTTGTCATATTGAGCTTTAGCGCATTTCTTCTAGGCTTCTATAACTAGGGTGGCATCGTGACGGGTTTCGTCTAATTGCTTGAGATACAACAGATGTTCTTCTTTGGCCGAAGTGTTTGGGAGAAGTTTGACGGCTAGTTTTAGGGAGGGTATCTCACATTCAATCGGCAAGATGGCTTCTAGACCATAGCCTAACTGGAATGGTGTAAACCCAGTAGCAGACTTAACGGATGTCCGGTAAGCCCACAATGCTGAAAACAACATCATGTGCCAACTCGTTTTGTGAATCCCTATCACTCATCGAAGCATGGTAATGAGGATTTTGTTTATTGCTTCAACTTGGTCGTTGGCTTGTGGGTAATAGGGTGTTGAGTTGTCATGGCGAAGACCCAACTTTTCAGTGAGTTCGGACATCATGAAGTTTCTTAAGTGGCTACCATGGTCAGTAACAATAGCTTGAGGAACACCAAACCGAGCAATGATGTGATGAATATAAATAATGTTGTAATCCTTTTGGTATTGTCGAATGTTGGCATCGCCTTGGCCCATTTCATAAAATAATCTACGGCTACAATAATGTAACCATACCCCCCGACCGAGTGAGCGTGACATGTCATGAAATTGATACCCTATTTCGCAAAAGGACCAATGGAGACCACATGGTGTAGAGGAGCAGGGTGTGATCGTATTTTATCGTTGTAGGTTTGGCAAGCGTGGAATTTTTGGACGGCAATTATACAATCGTTGAATAAAGAAGGCCAAAAATACCCTACTTGTAAGATCTTTTGGGCAATAGCATACCCAGACATGTGACCACCACAGGCTCCAGAATGGCATTCATTTAGGGTTTTCTCGGCTTCGTCAAATGTGAGGCAGCGTCGAAAAATGAAGTCAATCCCACGACAATAAAGAGTATCACCGAGGATAATATACTGACGGGCTTGGTAGTGTATTCGACGGTGGTCAGTGCTAGACAAATTGGGCCAAAAAGTCTGAGTCTGGAGATATATGATGATATCTCCGTACCAAAGGTCATCGGAACTAATCAGGAAAAGGGATTCATCAGGTAATGAATCTGTTGCTACATTTTCTATCTCAGAGTAGGGAAGGTCACATATCAACTCAGCAAACACTAAGGATTTCTTGGACTTAGCGCATTCGAATTATAAGTCAAACTCCTGGAGTATTACGATCCATTTGGAGTATTTTCCCCCTAGCAATTGGCGTGTAAGAATGTGCTACATAGGGTTGCAGTTAGAAATTACCGTAGTCTTGCGAGAAATGATGTAGTGTCGGAAACGTTGAACAGCTTGGACGGTTGCCAAGGCCAGTTTTTCAACATGTAAATACTTGGTTTCGGTAGTCGTGAGACTCCGACTCAAGTAATAGATGACATGTTCATCATGAGAATCATCCTCCTAGACGAGAACCATAGTGATGGTATAGTCTGAGGCTGCGAGGTAAAGGAAATAATCCTGACTGTAATAAAGTGGGAAGAGTAGTGGGGTACGTGTCAAAGACAGTTTCCAAGCTTTGAAAGCTTTGTTGGTAGTGGTATCCCATACGAACTCAGAACCTTTCTTGAGCAGTTGCGTAAATCCAAGAGTTAGCTCAGCATAGTTCGGGATAAAACGACGGAGAAAGTTTGCCTTCCCTTACAAACTTTGTAACTGGTGAAGTGAGGAAGGAGGAGGGAGATTGAGAATTGCCTCAACCTTTAAAGGATCTACCAGGATCCCTTGACGTGAAACAATAAAGCCCAGAATTCGGTCGGATTCTACGTAAAAAACACATTTGTGGGGATTCAAGCGTATGTGGTAAAACCGACATCGAAGAAAAATGGTGCGGAGGTGTATTGGATGATCTACACTGTGCATGGAATGAGTGGCTAAGTCATCGAGATATGGCTGCACAATGTGCTTTATATCATAGAAGGCATAAGAAATAGCATGTTTAAAAGTTGCACCGGCATTCTTTAAACCGAATGGAAGTTTCTGGTAGGCGAAAGTGCCCCAAGGACAAATAAAAGCGGTCTTGTGTTGGTCCGCGGGTACGATATTGATTTGATTATATCCAGAGAAACCATCCATCAGAGAGAAGATTTCACTTCCGGCACAATCTTCGACGATCTGATCAATGAAGGGGGTAGGAAAGTTGTCTTTAGGACAAGCTTTGTTAAACTCCCTATAATCAATGCACACGCGGAATGTGCCTTGTTTCTTGTTAATCGAAACAAGATTGGAAACCCAGTCAGTTAGAGCCACGGGGTAAATAAAGCCAGCTTTGAAAAGTTTCTCAACTTCAAGCTTGATAGCGGCTGCTTTACGTGGGTGGACCGGACGAAGTCGTTGTCGGACGGGTTTAGCGCCCGGGTATGTCTTAATCTCATGTGCCACAATGTCGAGGTCAATCCCCGACATTTCTTCATAGCTCCATGCGAAGACGTCACAAAATTCTTGGAAAAGAGACGTGTAGGTGACAACTTCGTCATGGGAACACGAAGCTCTGATATGCACATTTTCGACAACTCCGGGTTTTATGGATATGTTGAGGGGGATGGTGGGTGAGATATTACTTAAGTTCCCTTCGTAGAACATATCATGTTTAGACTTGGGAACGGTAGAAATGACGACAACAGTCAACGGGGTCGAGATCCGTTGGTAACCCTCGATGGTGTGTTGTTCTAGGAAGAGGATGGAATGGTGATGTCCATCGTCCCAAGGGGTATCTTCCATGGACATGACAAACATAATCATCTCGTCCGTGAGAAAAATGACGCGGAATGGATCTGGAGATAAATCACCAAGAGAGGGGGTAGAATGGGTTACCGATTTAATGGCTTGATAAGCGGATTCGACCGAACTTAAAGGCATTTCGTCGCTATATCAAAGATGATCGTCGGGGTTGGGTACCTTCCACGGGTCGTAAGACGCAGGGGTTCTGTGAACAAAGGTGGAGATCATGTTGATCGAGGCGACAAACGGATGTGGAACATCGGGTGGTGGAATGGGGAAAGTACCCATCAAAGAAGAATATTTAAGAAGACCCACACCGACGTTCTCATATCCAGGGGGGGTTTTGCAATGAAAGGTACGTTGCCAGTACGTGCATCAGAGTGAAAGAAGGCCAATTGGTCTACGGTAACTACTTTTCCTTGATGTGGGAAACGCACGACATGGAAAAGAGTGGACACAACTGCACGCATGGAATCGATCCAGCTACGACCAAGTAGAAGGTTGTAATCGAGAGGAGCGTCGAAGACCTCCACTTCAACGTTGACCGTTTTGCCTTCTAACGCAATAGGCAATGAAGGGAGGACACCGTAAGGCTTATAACCAGAGCCATTGAAGGCTTTGAGCGTGTTGTGGGATTCATTCAAAGGAGGAGAGCTGATGGCTTTCCAACAAGTAATAGATATGACACACGTCAAGGCACCCTCATCAATGTTGGGTATGTGTTATATTCTTTGCATGTGTGTGTGTGGGTGCGTCAGATACGACAATTGCGTCTGACGATCCCTTTCATTAGTGCTATGTCGTGTGCACCGATCACTTTCCTAGGGGGTTCCCAAGGGGGGGCACGTATGCCCCCCCCCCCCCAGTTACGCCAGCGTTCAGCAATAGGCGGTAGCCCAGGGCCGACGGGGTTCGGGGCAACGGCCCGAATTTTTTACTTTTGGTGGTTTTTGCTATTTTTAGCGGATTTTGCTATTTTTAGCAATTTTATAAATTAATCCTGAATTAAGGGATTAGGGTTTTGGTATTTACGGAATACCCAAAAACATTGTATATATTGTATGGTGAATGGTGAAATTCAATATAATGAATATAAGAAAGGTTTTCCCGGTTGAGGATTTCCGGTATAAAATCTCTGTGTACTCTGTGTATGAGCCATTGATTAATTTTTGTCTTGCTTAAGAATCTATATGCATTGCTTTACTTCGTAAGTTTAAAACTTACAATCAATAACTATTTTACAAATGTTTTTGTCGGAGACAATAACTTGTATTTGGAATGTGAGTTGAGGGGGTAACCTTGGAATTGGATCTTCCAAGTCAAAAATTATTAAATTTGTATCCGTAGGGTCGATCCCACCGATAGCTTTCAACAGTGTCTTCCGTTGTATAGGACAACTCTGAAGGAATTCGAGGGCTGACATCGCAGACAGTGCTTGGGCCAGATCTTCGACAATACTATAGTTCTGGGCAGCATGTGCATGAGGATTGAAATTCGATTTTCGAACAACACCCTTTGGAGGAGGGCGAAGGACTGTATCTAGGCTCAATCATTCGAGATGAAGAGGACTGTTAGTAGGTGGAGTCGTGGGAGATGGTTGGACCAACGAAGGAGGTATTGCATCAACCTTCTCTTTGGAGGAAGAATAATCTTTGGCTCGAGTGGTAAGTGTGATGTCATTCTGCTTCGAATCACCTGTACACATTAAGACATAGGATGTATTGGAGGGGGAAGGTTGGTCATGAATGACCAATTGGGAATGTTGTTGAGAGGGGAAGGGTTGTGACAATACGGCCGGAGTGGGGGGTTTCGTGGTCCCTTGAAGGAACTTAGTAACCTCGGCTAGTCATGGACAATCCTTAGTGTAGTGATCATCACCGCAAATAAGACAAGGGTATCGGGGTTTGCGCTTATCCCTATCATCAACAAGTGGTGTTTTGGTTTTCTCAGATTGCAGATTATTTTTATCCTCCTTGTTCTTACCCTTTCCCTTTTTGGATTTATTTTTTACGACGGGGGTAGATTGAATAGAGTTTACCTCAGAAGTCTTGTCGATGGGAGGGGTAGGAGACAAAGCATTTTGAACATTAGAATAAATGGGTTTGGGGTTGTTGCTAGAGGTTTGGATGGAATGAGGTTGGGCATGGAAAGTGCCAATCACACCGTCAGCTGCATGAGAAGCAGTAGGAGTAGTTGAAGTAGCGAAAGTAAAAGGATGAGATGCGTCAGGGAGTAAGTTGTAAAGAGTCCATGTTTGTGAATAAATGAGGTCGAGGTATTGAGCACGACTGATTGCTTGTTCTTCTGTGACAACTCCACCCATGGCGATGTCATGAGCGACGTCATTCACGAATGATTTCGTGAACCACTCTACCAGCAACTGATCGGGAAGTTCGAGTTTGATGAGACGTCGTCTCCATCGCCACTCATGAATGTGATCAGAGATATGAGTGGCTTTGGTTTGTTTGAAAGAAATCAAAATCTCGGTTCCTGTTTCGTAGCGGATCAGTAACTGGTAGTGGGTGAGGAAAGACATAGTGAGGGTGTTGAAGTCGGTGAAGAAGCCTCGTGGTAATTCTATGTACCACTTCGCGACGGAACCCGTGAAGGTTCGTTGAAAAAGGCGTAAACGAATAGAGTCATCCATCAAGGAGTTGGATGAGCACCAAAGATGAAAAGTCATTACATGATTGTTCAGATCCTCTCTCGGTTTACCATCGAATTTAGGGATGTCGGATGGTAGTTTGGTTGGTATGGCGAGCCATTGAGGAGAGTGACGGATCAGATCATTTAAAATCCTCGACAGATTAGGGAGGTCCAGGGTGGCTAAGAAGGGTAACTATCTATTCACATGTGGGTATTGGTGACTTTGGGGAGGCAGTCTCATCGGTAGACCAGTGGGACCATAAGCAGTTTGCATATAATGCGAAGATCTAGGCAGATTCGGTGGTTGGTGTGGAGGCAAGTAATTCATAGGGTTGTACCCTTGAACAGGGGCGTGGGGTTGAGCATTCGAGCCCCAAATAGGATTAGACGTGCCTGGATATGGTTGGCCTATACTAGGGGGTATAGCAAAGCTAGCTTGAGGCTATTGCCCCCTGGTCGAGTGAGGATTATGTTGTATAAGATAATTCCAATACTAGGCCAAGGATGGAGGTATGTTTTGTCCATAAGGTGGGGTTGTCTTCCAATCAGGGGTTGCGTCCCAGTTGGGATTTGTCCTGCAAAAGGGGGTTGGGTTTGGCCTCCTTGGTGAAATTGTCCACCAACAGGAATCTGGTAATTAGGTGTGAAAGACGAGATGGTGCCACTAGGGTTGGTGCCTCCGATAGAGGATGGAAGAGGTCCTCTGGAAGGGGGTCGAGGAAGTGTCGGAATAAAACTGGGAACGAGATGGTGCCTAGAAGAAGTGGAAACGCCAGGAGTCCCGGATGAGATTTGTGTAGGAGTGGGAATAGAAGCATTCAACGCATGATATCCGGGTGGAAGGGTTGGGGTGAATCTGGGCGAAAGTGGTGTGCCAATGGGGGCTTGGTTAGCCATTGTAGTCCACGTGTGAGGACTCGTAGTATATGGGACCATTGTGTAATGGACCGTTTGTAGAGGGATAGTCAAGATGTGGTTAGCTGGCAGAGCGTCTGTACCAAGAAAATAATAGGCAGTAGTGAAAGGTACTGTGTCTGGATCAAATGTTTCAGGCAACTCAGGTGCGACGGTGATATCAATGCCTGCACCTGAGCCAAAGAGATCCCATCTAAATATGCTAGTAGTCCAAAAAGGATCTTGACCCTCGGGTCCTATGAAAGGTACGATTGGTGATCTAGAAGACTGAACAACTATATCTTCGGAAGAATTCACTCGAACAATACGTCTCTCGGAGTGGGGAGAAAGTCGGAAGTCGTCTCGAGAATTGGTAATTCAGAACCGTTCTAAAGAGTTAGTTCTTTCCACTGGTGGAGTGGCAATGTCTTGGACTTCACTCTGTTGAGGAGAGCCCTCCAGTGAGTTGGTAGGCAAGGGTTGAGAACCTTCCAGATCTTCTGGGGGTAGGCCTTGCATTCTACGTGAACGGTGTGGAGGGTTAATTGTGATTGAGTTAGAATTTTACGAAAGAAATTCTATGGCCACCTTTGGTAAACAAACAGCACGCACTAGTAAAATCTTGGAAGCAAAACCAAGCAAACAAGACCATCCAATTCTGAAGTCACTAGTTGGTGATGAAATCCAACGTCGCGATGATGAGACAAGAAGGGTCTGGGCTAGGGTGGAAAAAGTTATGTTGACGACCTGCTTAACGGACTTACACTCTGGTGCAAGCTCCCACACACAATCGTGGGTATACCCTCCAAGGAGCCCGAGTGAGTCTGGCCAACATCGATTCCAGGTACCGTGAAGACTTACCCCTTCACAGTCACCTTGTGTAAGACCCTAAGAAGATAGGCTACTAAGGTTACCACCAACAACAATGATGCCTGGGGGAACAGTCGACAGTCCAATCCACACGCAAGGGCAGGGTATCTAGCCCGAAATCATCTTGAGAGGCTTCCATTCATCATTGTGGGTATACCTTCAAGTGACCCCCATAATACGTGCAATCTCTACACCGATATCAACAAAGCGGTGTGAGTAACTCTGTTAATCTCAATGCGACCTCAGGTTTGACCCTTGTGTGATAAGCGCTTCCCAGGACAAAATGCTGCAAATGGGATTTGACACTCCTTATCACAAGATATTATTGTGTGTTTTGTGCTTTGGAGAGTGTGTCTCACTGCCTATTCCAAAGCTCTAGCCTAGCTAATGTTGGTGTAAACGAGCCCTAGAAAAAGTTACTAGTTGAATTTTAAAATTGCGCAATATTATTAAAGGTTGTTGTTACTCAAAAGGAGACGGAAATGAAACCGATGTTGTGTGAGACTCTGACCCAACAATGCATAAAAAATAATGAATGATACAAATTTTGTTTGATGAATCCTATTTACAAGAAGGAAATAGGAGTTTTCTGGAACAATGTGAACTACGATGTATGATCTTCTCTGAAATGTAGTATCAAACAACCATGAACAATGCAAATTCCCTATTCGTTCTCTTTCAATACTCGAATGCCAATATTTTCAAATAAAAAGTTGCTTAAAAAAAAGCAAAATGTCTTTAATTTTTATTAGAAACCAAGCAACAGGGATGGAACTAAGAAAAAGTAAGCAACCAACGAAAAATAAATACACAACAACACCCAAATCGATCTTTCAATGAAGACAAAAATAACAAACTGACAAGACCAGTCTCTTCAAATGCACATGGGTAACGATTTTCCAAGCAATAAGCAGTTGAAAAGGACAATTAATCTCAACTTTTAATCCAATCAAAGGCTCCCGACCAAACAAGCACTCGGATTTCCAAACCGGAGATTATACCCTTGTTAAGAAAAGGTCAAGAGGTAAAAATTGAGAAAAAATGAACAAGAAGAGCTTTCGATTTCCAAAAACTAATCATTCATGAGATTTGAAGTCAAGGAACATTCAATCACTGGCCAGAGAAGTTCTTCCTAGACACACAAACACATCTGGGCATCTGAGGACACAAAAGACTTAATCCAAAAATTTTACAAGTGAGTTCGCAGGCTGGCAATGGAGTACAGTGTGAGAATTAAGGATTCTCGCAGGCTAGACATAGGCAGGGTGCGAGAAGTTCGCACTAAACTGAATACTGGGGTGCGAACCTCAGTTATTCTCACAGGCTACAGAGAGGTGCAGTGCGAGAAGGTCTGTAATCAAGCAAATTTTGGAAAAATGGCAAAAATTTTTAGGGAACTTCTGGATCCAGGGAGTCTGTGAGGGTCTCCTCAAGACTCAGAGATTGATTGGGAATGAAAAATGGCAGGTCTAGAAAAAATGGCCAAGAAAAACCATCAAATTGGGTTGTATCCCCAGTGGAGTCGCCAATTTTGTTATCGGATAAATCGGTAGGTGCGGACACTAACAGATCTCCCTAGACCCACCTGGATCTAGAACAAAACAGGACACGACACGACTCTTTCCCTAATTTGTAATCATTGAATCTACTACTAAGAAGGAATGAGTGACATACATTTATATCGCTCCCTTTGGTCTTTGTTGTTCCCGCTTCGCTCCGGTGCTCTTGTGAAATCAGGTCCAAGACAACACAAACCAACCAAAGCGAAGATAGCAAAGTATATTCAATGTCAACCTATGCATATGATCAAGGAGTTACGCAATAAAATAAGAGTGATTTTATGGGAAAGGGACATGCCGCTGTATTATAGTAAATGAAAGTAGAAGATGCAACCGGATAGCCTTGATATCGCAAGATTCCTTTCAGTGACCCTTGGTTCCAACACATACACTTGCTCTGTATTTGCATGAAGAAGATCCAATACAACTTGATAGACCAGATAGAGTCTTCAATCTTCTGTCCAAGCTGAGTTCTTCACACAATCCTTTCACCAATTCTTCATTCAATCTTGCTTAACCTTTTCCATGAGAAACCTATCAATATATAGGAGAAGGAGGGATGGTTACATGGATGAGGATGATCCCACCAAATCTGAGAAGTCAGTAGGATGCCAACCATACGAATGCCAACTCATTTTCTAGAAGATCCCCTTCTAGAACCTTCGTGACCTCTTCTCTTCTTCAAGCTTAAAAATAGGTTTGCACCCTACCTATAGAGAAGACTACGAATAGTTCACACCCTAAGTGTGGGTGGCCTGCGAAAATGAGGGATTTTCTCACCTTGTAACATAAGCAACTTGCGAACTCATCTTAAAAATGTGTTTTTTGGAAGAAGACAGCAGTCACTTTTCTCAGGCAAAAAGTCCTTGTGGGAGCCTGAATACATCACTTGTAGAGACATCACCAGAGTGACCAAAATCATGTGTAACAGCATCCACAAAGCCACGTAAGTCCAACACTCTGTTCAATCCTGGTCTTACTTGGTAGCACAATCCATAGCTAGCAGTGCTACGCAAATACCTGAAAACCCTTTTATTGTTTTCCAATGCTCCTTCCCTGGTTTTGACATATACTTGCTCAAAACTCCCACAACATGTGCAATGTCTTGTCTAGTATAGACCATTGCATACATCAAATTGCAAACTGCACTCGCATATGGAACACGAGACATGTCCTCCTCCTCTTCTTGTGGCTTGGGACAGTGATCTGTAGATAACTTTACACCAATAGGAATAGGGACCTTGACTAATTTGCGTTCCTGCATATTAAACCTCAGCAATATTGTCTCAACATATTTTCTCTGATTTAACCAGAATTTCCTCTTTTTCCGATCTCTTTTAATTTCCATGCCCAAAATGAAATTTACAGCACCGAGATCCTTCATGTCAAATTTAGAGGACAACTGAGTTTTCACATCCTGAATAATCTCCTTGTTGTTTCCTATCAACAACAAATAAATAAAATCTTATAGAAGTTAACTTGGCAACATGGGAAAAAATACCACCAAAATCAATTCCCTCAACCTGGGAATAACTCTTTGCCACTAACCGAGCTTTGTATTTCTCCACTTTGCCTTCTGCATTCAGCTTCTTTTTAAATACCCATTTGTTTCCAATGGGATTTCTTCCAGTCGATAACTCCACTAGATCCCAAGCCTTATTCTTATCCAAGGCTACCATGTCTTCATCCATGCCATTTTTCCAGAGTTTTCCATCCTCTGAATCCACTGCCTCCCTCACAATTCTAGGATCATCATCAGTAATAGACAAAGCAAAATTTGAACGAAAATCAAATGGAGTATACCTTTCTGGTTGCTTTCTTTCCCCAAACAATCTCCTCAATACTGGAGTATGAGGATGTTCTTCTTTTGATTCATGTTCTTCTATAGAGTTCAATTCATCATCCTTTAAACCAAACTCTATTTTCTCCGGTTCTTCCTTACTTGGTAGGACATCCTATTTGACAACATCTTTTATTTCTGTAAATACCACATCTCCGCTATACACAACCTTCTTAGTTTCTGGGTTCCAAATCTTATAACCTTTAAGACCATCTTTATACCCAATAAAGATAAAGTTTTCAGCCTTCTTATCTAGCTTACTCCTATTTTCCTTTGGAGCATGAAAATAGGCCTCACAACCAAATACCTTGAGATGTGTGAGAGAAGGTTTCTTACCAGTCCATACCTCTTGTGGAGTCTTGTCATCCAGTGCTGACAAGGGTGATCTGTTGACCAGGTAACATGCAGTACCCACTGCCTCTGCCCAAAATTCTTGCCCTAACCCAGCACCACTTAGCATGCACCTTTATTTTTCCATCAATGTCATGTTCATCCTTTTTGCAACTCCATTCTGTTGTGGTGTATATGGAGTAGTCTTCTACCTTGCTATACCGCACTTCTTACAGAATTCTTCAAATTCATTCCCGCATAACTCTCCACCATTATCTGTCATCGACACCTTAATTCTTTTCTCTGTTCGATTTTCAACAAGAGCCTTAAACTCTTTAAACTTGTCAAAGACTTCAGATTTATTCTTGAGGAAATATATCCAAGTATTCCTCGAGAAATCATATATAAATGAGACATAGCACACAGATTTTCCCAATGATGGAACCGACACAGGTCCAAACATATCACTTTGAACTAGCTGTAAAATTGTTTCTGCCCTCGTTGCACCAAAGGGGGATCTTACTCGATTATGCTTCCCATATACACAATGTTCACATAAATCAAAATCTAGAGAGCAGTTAGACATACCTTCAACCATACCTTTACCGTGCAGTATTCAAAGACCCTTCTCTTTGATATGCCCCAGTCTTTGATGCCACGACATAACCTTTTATCTAGAGACTGTAGGAGTTTTTCCTTCTTCAACTCCAATATCAAGAACAATAGAACTATTACACCCATCACTAATAGTGCTTCCTTACAGCTTATACTGAGTTCCAAACCAAACTCCCTTCAACAACACTATTGCTCCTCGAACCATCATGCAGGTTTCCTTTTCAAATATTGTTTTTACCCTTACATAATCCATTTTCCTTACAGAAATCAAATTTCTGGCCAATCTTGGGATGTGCAGAACACCAAGTATTGTTCTAATCCTTCCATATATGAGCCTCAACTTAAATTTTCCTCGTCCTATGATTGTGGTTGTCGAGTCATCACCGAGGAAAACATCAACTCCATCATACCTTTCATATTCACACAACCACTCCTTGTGGGGAGTCATATGAAAAGATGCACATGAGTCAACCAACCATGCCTCATGATCTGCATGTGTGCTTGAAGAAGCCAAGTACACATCCCCTCCTTCTTCCTCGTAGGTCTTTTCCTCTATAGAAGGAGCTTCTTCATATCCCTTCTTTTTCTCAACTTTGGATCTACACTGCTTCTTGCAGTGCCCTTATTTTCCACATCTCCAACATACCTTTACAAACTTTACGAGAGACTTAGATCTTCCCTTAGACTTAAATCTCCCACTTGAGGACTTAGATCTATTTCTTTCCTGGGAGCGTCCTCTTGCAAATAATGCATGTTGGGCCCGAGATATGATCACTTTCATGAAGGTTATTATACACTTTTGCCACATGTACATATGTGTATTTCATACTTTAAAGGAGCTTTTTGAAGAATTTCATGATAAAATGGTATGATCGCCATAAGGTACGTGTAATTCATGTTTAATGATTGAATCAAGTATAATTCATCATGTTTTATGGTTTCCAAGAGCTAATTCACGTTTTTTGGTGTTACAAGGAAAAAATGCACTATGTTTCTAGTTTCGGCACTTGATCTGGCACTTGATCCGGCACTTGTTCCGGCACTCGATCCGGCACTCGTTCTAGCACTCTGTATTACACAAAAACGCAAGGCGATTTGGAGGTTATGGTATTGGCATCCAGTGATGGATAAATCGGGCACATGGGTTTTGTTTATCATTGCCCCCTCCATCTACTAAGCTCCAGACAACTCAGTTTCAGTTGTCCAAAGAAGGCGATTATTGGCTCACTTTGTTTTGTCAGTTAGGGCATCATTTATTGTAATTTGCCGAATTTAGAAGTGGTTCGACCCTCCTGTGGTCGACCACTTGGTTTGTAAACCTATAAATACTACCAGGATGGTCATTAGATTGTTAAGCAAGTAGAAGAGCCATTAGATTAGAGACAAATTCATTTTTCTCTGTTTTTGAGTTTTACATTGCCAGAATTATGCCAGAACTGCATTTTTGGATTTTTATGGTGAATTCGGCCTGTTGAGTTCGTGGTGTGCTTTTAGAGAGTGACCACGACTTGCTGGGGGGGGCACCAACAGTCTGGTAACTGTCTTCATGTCTATTTTGCATTTTCTAATTTAAATTGTCTTTTTATCTTCCTGTACATGTATATTTTTATTTAATTAATTAGTTTGTTGTAGCTTATTGTTTTACTTCTTTTTGCAAGTTAGATGATGATATGTGTTAGTATGTGTTAATTTTATAGATTAGAAAAGGCTTGCAAGTCTCTCTCTCTCTATACTAACCCTGTGTGCAATTAGAAAGTCTCTCTCTATACTAACCCCATGCACATTTAGATATCAGATTATGCTTTTATTTATGATTTCATAGTCAAGTTTA